>JANIJH010000003.1:57595197-57609100 GCA_024520975.1 Erythroxylum areolatum
ATTTATTAATGAAATATAAGAACTCAAAATAAGAAATATTTGAATTAAAACATGAATATAAATTTAGAACAAAACTTCACAGGTTCTAACTAGAGTTTTGAATTCTATTGAATAATAATATTTAGATTTAGCTTCATATAACTTTAGTTCTAACAGGAGACATGATTATATTTGTACCTCTGTAAAAGGCACTGCTAGATTTCTACGGTTTTTCAAAATTTTAGTTTGATGTAAAAGGCACTGAGGCAGATAAAAAATAAGCATAAACTGGAACATGAAAGTATGATAATTAGATTTAAAAAATTACAACAATCACATTTTTGCTTTGGAGAGTGAAGACAACGGCCTGAGGATGCGCAAAGGAGAAGACGATGGCGACCAGCAGCGGCAAAGAAGACGAAGGTGACAAGCGGCGAGTCTGGCCTGATGATGAAGAACAACAACAACAGAAGGAGAGATCGGAAGAGTTGTTATATTTTCATTTGCTTTGTGCGAATGGCAGAGACAAAGTCGACGAATGACTAATGTTAACTTTTTTAATAGTTAAAACTTTTGTAATTCTTTGATTTGGTCCTAGTACTAATCTGTTTTTGTTTTTGAACCAACCAGTACTAATCTTTTGTTTTTGTTATTGATTAAAGTTAATTATGCAAACGTGAATCAAGAGATAAGTTAGAGGTTTCTTATAGTGTTAGTTTAAACCACGAGGTGTAGCGTAGTGGTAGCTCACCTCGTTTCTTAACCATAAAGTGGGGGGTTTGATCTCTCACTTATGTGAATGGAGCCCATCTCATGGCTAATTATTTACCACTTAGTGTGAGCTCCTATGCCAAAACGGATTAGTCTTGGCGTCCGGCGGAGATACCTTAGTTGCACTAAAAAATAGTGTTATTTTAAAATTATCTTATAATTAATGTCATTTTATTCTTATTTTCTTTTCTTGCCTATTAATTTTTTATTTTATCATCTATTTATTTATGTAACTTTTTGCTTATTAGTTATATATATATAATATTTTTCATTAATTATATTAAAGCTCCCAAGTAAAACCTCAAATTCTATCTTTATACCTTATAAAGTATAAAATTATTTTTAGTACATTACTTTATGAGCGCAGTTAGTAACGAAGAGATGAGAACAAAATTGTAATTTTGAAGTCTTAATTTTTATTTGTTTAGTTACCGAAAATAAATAAAATAGAGAATAATAAAATTAAACTAGATTTTAATTTTATCATTCCCATTTTTATTTCAATTTTGTATTATTCCCATTTTTTCAATTTTGTGTTATTAAGAAGAGTTATGTTTTTTAGTATGTCAAAAAATGAGTTACAAAAAGGATAGATTATAAGAAAGATTACAATATGAACTCACTTGATCAATAAAGATGAATATGGAAAATCACTGATTTGTCTGTACGTAATGCCATCATCTTTCAGATTTTTATACAATATCATCATAAATCTTCTACCCTTTCTCTCTCTCTCTAACGAGGTGGAGTCCCTCATTGTTTCACACAACAACACTTCATAACATTGCAAGTGATAACAGATTCCTTCATTATTACAGCTTCTTAATTTGTTGTTGCTGGCTCCCTTGATTCAAGAATAACTTTGATTCTTGCTGGTTCTTCGTTCCTCTTGATGTTGGGGTGTAAACCACTCAAACTCCTTGAAATCGTCTTCTACCTGAAGAGCTTGTTCCAACCACGTTGAATTACTATTCCAAACCACATCCAAGCACGCCCAATCTCAGGGACGAGATGGTTCGGTATAGAACACTGTTGGAATGCAAAAAACATACGAAATGGAGGAAAAAATTAAAATTTTAGAAAAATCATTAGGAAATCATTATAAGCCATGCAGTTTAAAAACAAGAAAAATACGTAGCAACAGTTCTGAAACAAACATAAACATGTATAGACATGTCAACTCTAACCTGAGGACATAATCTGGTAAATCACCGATCTAATAAGGAAGTCTGAACAGAATCTTTTGTTTTAACTTCTGCTCCGACTCATGATCTTCATTTCCTTCACCATCCTCATCTTCCTCGGTCAGTCCGCCTCCAGAAAGCTGACAGTTGCTCATCTTTCGACCGCTTGCGAGCTAAATGATGTTATTGGTATGAGGATACTATTCACTAAGGACATGTATATATGTATTTGTATATATAAACAGGCTCTACCTAACCTTATCTAAGTACTGTATCTGCATTTAAGGTTTTCTTGCAACACCTGTTTCTTTCCTTCTGTCACATTATAACCTAACGCTTCTTTCCATATTTTCTATTTCTGTTGATTCGCTTTCTTCTCCTGCTGCATCTTAACCTAACACTGACACTTCTTTCTATATTTTATGTTTCTACTGATTCTACTTCCTTATCATAAATGGTAAGAGCAATGTGTATTCCATGTTGGACAATTTTGTAATTTTCCATAAAGTTGGACAATAATTAATTGTATTTTTTTATTTTTAAATAAATTATCGGTTAAGTTACGTAATTTGATTAAGATAAAGATAATAAAGTGACCCAATAAATGATCTAGACTAATAGGTCGAAGTCTGGGTAAAAAATGGATCCTAATTAGTGTGAGTCAGACCCATATCAGCCTTATGATTGGAAAGTCCGCTATGAAAGCTATATAAAGGTTAAGGTTTCTTGCAGTTGTTCATATCAATCGTAAGCATAAGGAATCTCTGACCCGTTAAGAGATCTTACATATTGAGAAAATTATAGAAAGACCTAAATCACGTGTCAGTAAATACATTTCATAAAAGGTCCCGAAAGATTCATGATCGTTTGGAGCTCAGAATCTGCATTAAAATCAGAGATGGAACTGAAATCAGGTATTCCGCATTATCTTCGTTTTTAATCCTTTCATGTTGATCCTAGGTACGTAATGAGGTCTGTACTACGTATTACAAGTGGTATCAGATTAGTTACCTGATTGGATTGTTAGAAACGAAGGTTTTTCGGTTTTTTATCTCATATGGTTTTCCTCGATTTTTGATTCGTTTTTCAAATTTTTTACGCATATAATTACGTAAAAGTGGCATACATAAAGCTAGCTATAAAAAACAGGTCGAAAACGGGCCAAACGGAGCAAGAAACAACATTCTAGGATGCCGAAAATCGCCTCCAAAGTCGGTGGGTGAAAAACCGTTGCGTGTGTGCACGCAGCTACAGTGCACGTGGGGATCGAAGTACGGTTGGCGCGTGTAACGCGTCACTCTAGTGAGCGACGGGTGGCACGCCAGATGGAGGACACCTAGCGGAGCATGCAAAGCATGTCTGCGTGTGAGTAGCACGCGCGTGCGAGTCACGCTTTATCCTTTGCCCCGCACCACATCAACCGTACGAACACTGTAGTGTTTTTGAAAAAAAACACAAAATTTCAGATTTTTCATAAAGATGCCCCGGGGTGTTTTGGGTCAGTTTCCAAGTCTAGGAAATTTCATAAAGTAAGTTTTTCCATTTTTCTGGATTTATTATATTAGAAATAAATTAAAATTTATCTCCAGAAAAAGGAATTAAGGTATTTTGAATCCGATTTCGAGTAAATTTTCATACTTTGGACATCACATGAGGGAGATACTTCAAGTTTTTGTGTCTCGGGTCTTATGTTTAGTGTTCGGGATTGCATGATAGTCGACTGAAAAAAGAATTGAGACAATCTGAAGTCATTTTTTAGTGAATTTTTATGCAATGAACTTGCCATAAGGGAGATACATTAGGTTCTCATCTCTCGAGTGGTCGGTTCAGTGTCCAGTAACGCACGATAGTCACTCTGCTGAGATTTTTCTCTTACGAATGTCTTAAATGAAGTTTTCGGATAATGTCTTTAGCACAAGTGTGTGACAATGAGATTGTGCATTCGGATTTTTGCATTTATTGATATTACATTGTCGTATACTATAGGCCCATAAAGAATGTGAGGATAAAATAAAGATGTATCCCTTATATTTATGGACTTTTTGAGTGATGAAGAGGACGTAGTCACCACAGTGACCTTTCGAGTTAGTATTTTAAATTGTCCTACTTACACGTTAGAGGATGTCTCTGATCTCATGTTTAGTTATTCTACCCACAAGCATTGGCCTTACATGAGATTTTGAGATGTGCATAAAGGCATTAGATAGAGGAAAGTTTTTGATTGAATGATCTATTTGCCCACAGGTGGTAGTGTTATGAGAGTTGATGATTTGTACTCTAATCACTTTTATGTGGAGGTCTAATTACATATATTATGTATTCAACCCACAGGTGTTTCGTAATATGTGTGATCAGATTTTCAGTAAAGATAATATTTAATGGCTTTGAGTATTGTTGTTATCCTACATTTGTGCTAATTTAAAGATTATCATTTTGAAGTCACCTTTTAAGTCAACAAAATCAATGTCACCATTAAAACCCAGACCAGTTTCAATACAAACAAATGGACAGAGGATGTATTGAACACCATAAAGATAGTTGAGGTTGATATGGCTATACGGACAGATAAGCCATCTCCATTTACATCCATAAGCTTGAAAACTTATAAAGCAGTCTATGAAGCCTAGGATCGATCTAACAAATTATACCTAATGACCATTAAGAGATCCATTCCTAACCATTTGTTAAGTGGACTTCCGGACATAGACATAGCGAAGGAGTTTCATGATAATGTCTCCCAGAGGTGCACAGTCTCATCTAGTGTTGAGACAAGTGCCTTGATGAAATAATTATTCTCTATGAGGTAAATATGAGAAAAGGGGAGTAATGGAGTACTCATCGAGAATGATTCATCTTCACAGTAGATTGAAGATGTTGCGACTTTAATACTTTGATAGCCCATTGCATTGCTGAGGAGGAGAAACTCAAGTTTGCTACTCCTATAATCCTTGAAGCAACTAAAAGGAAGACAAAAATGAAGCCCGCTAAGTTCAAAGGTAAAAATTTCAAACCTTCTCCACATGCTAATGTTGGTCAAACTAGTGTTGAGAAAGGTCTTATGAACATAAAGAAATCAGTAGTATGAGGTTTAAAAGGAAAGATTGAGACTATCAAATTACTCTTTGGCTTGTCAATTATGAATCTAATTTGCGATAGTCGCATTAAGTACACATGGTGGCTATTTAGTGGAACATCTGATCAAGGTATTTCCACAATGCAAGGGTTCATATCCAAGATAAAGCCAAATAAAGAGAAAGAGAAACTGATAGTTCAAAGGTATGAGGTTTAAAAGGAAAGATTGAGACTATCAAATTACTCTTTGGCTTGTCAATTATGAATCTAATTTGCGATAGTCGCATTAAGTACACATGGTGGCTATTTAGTGGAACATCTGATCAAGGTATTTCCACAATGCAAGGGTTCATATCCAAGATAAAGCCAAATAAAGAGAAAGAGAAACTGATAGTTCAAAGCAATTAAGAAATGGAAATAATATCTATAAGGGATGTATATACTGAACCTTGCTATAAGGTTCATTTAGGTTTTACACGACACATTTTATATGTGATCTTTTGATCAATTTTGGACAATGAGGGTTAATGTTTTGTATTTAATACTTCTATTATACAGTTGTTGTTTAATTCAAAACATAATGGTATAACCTTTTTGTCATATGGTTTATATGGAATGTACCTTACCCGAATTAGATACATGCTTCTTCGTATCTTGCTAAACAAGTTATGAAATGAAGGACCCTGATGAATGAGAACTCATAAATGGTGTGGCATAAAAGTTTAAGCCACATTTCTAGAGTTAGGGTTGGGAGATTGATCAAGGAAAACATTTCTCAATTCTAGATTATGATGATCTAGGAACATATGCTGACTGTTGTAGGGGTAAGTTGACTAATAAGGATATTGAGATCAACTCATGCTTCTGACTTGTTGAGTCTGATACATAAAGATATCGGTAGACCTTATATAGTTGCATTATGTAATTCTAAATATATTTTGACAATTTTTAATAATCATTCCCATTACAGTTATATATTCTAGTTTAAAGACTGAAGGTTGAGAACCAATTGGAAAAATTCATCAAGATAGTCATATTTGACTGTGGAGGAGAATATCGTGGCAAATATGGTGTTTCAGGGCTTTAAAAGGTCAATTTTCTAAATATATGGAATCAGTTGGAATAATGATTTAATTTACTATGCTGAATAATTCTGAGCAAAATGGTGTATTGCTGAAAGGCTATACCCTAAAGAACTTGAAGAAGTCAATGCATAACATGACTAATCTACCTAATTATTTAAAAGTTTGGAAACCCAGCCTTGCACACATTCGTGTAAGGGGCTGCCCTACTGAGGTAGTATAATCCTTATAAAGATAAATTGCATGCTCATTCCCCTCTTTGCTATTTAGTAAGATATCTCAACCACTTTAAGGCTACAGTTTTTGAAATACGATGTCTACGATGATGGTGGGCCTATTGACCCTTTAGATGATAGAAGGGCGAATACTACATTTATCATATACCCGCTACTCATACAGTTAGATCCAATGGATCTAGGTCTTTGTACCTTGCCTGTATAGGAACAAGAACCCATACCTGTACACACAGAGGTTCCTGAGGGTACAAGATCTAATATAGTTAGGTAAATTCATTAGAGTGAGACGACCTGCTATCCTATCTAATTACGTAGTCTATCAGGTGTAAAGGACTATGCTATTAGACATGTTACAGATCTAGTTACTTTTACAGATGCTATTTTTGGACCCAATGCAGATGCGTGGTAGGATGGAATGATTGACTAGATGCAAGCCATGGAAAATAGTAAGGTCTGGGAGCTAGTTGATTGGCATCAATACTACAAACTCGTTAGTTGTAAATGAAGTTTTAAAGAACTAAAGGATTTTAGGATAAAGTTCGGTGATTTGTAGGCTCACTCAGTTGCCTAATGGTTCACTCAGAGAGAAAGGTTGACTTTATGT
This sequence comes from Erythroxylum areolatum, assembly GCA_024520975.1. Lineage (NCBI taxonomy): Eukaryota > Viridiplantae > Streptophyta > Magnoliopsida > Malpighiales > Erythroxylaceae > Erythroxylum > Erythroxylum areolatum. The sequence continues at coordinate 57,602,126 of JANIJH010000003.1, forward strand.
TACCTTTTCACTCATATCCTCGTAGGATACATTTTGAGTGATTAAGGCAATTGTAGCTCATGATGATATAAAGTTACATCAAATGGCTGTCAAAATTGTTTTCTTGAGTAAAGACCTTTATGAAATGGTCTATATGGTACAACCTGAAAGATTTCAAGATCCAAATAGAATTGACATAGTTTCTGCGTTATGCAGATCAATATATGGTTTACATCAAACCTTCCAAAAGTGAGACCTTACATTTGATGAGGTTTTGGCCTCTTTCGGCTTCATGGAAAATAAAATTGAAAACATGCTTGTACTATGAGGTCAAAAGGAGCAAAGTTATCTTCCTATTACTGCATGTGGATGATATATTGCTCACGTCAAATTACTTGACCATGTTGTGTGAGGTTAAGCAACTTTTTGTCAAGAACTTTGCGTGAAGGACCTTAGTGTAGCATCTTCTGTCATAGGTATTCAGATTCACCAGGACAGATCTCAACACTCATCAAACCTCTCATAGAAAGCATATATTGAGTATGTGTTACAAAGGTTTAATACAGTTAATAGTAAACCTATCGTAGCACCTGTCTCTCATAGTGAGAGATAATCTTTGGCACAGTATCTAAAGAATAAAGTAAAGAGAGAGGTTATAAGGAATGTTCCATATTCTAGTATGGTTGATAGCTTGATGTATGCTTGGCTATGTAATAGGCAGGACATTGCATTCACCATTTGACTATTTGGTCAATATCTGGTTAACCCAAGTGCAGTTTAGCGAGTGTTGAGATATTTAAAGGAAATAAGGATTATATGTTGACATATAGAAAATTCAACAAACTAAACCTCGTAGGAAATTTAGATTCAGATTTTAACTATGTGTCCGGATGATCGAAAGTCCTCTTAAGGTTACAGTCTTAAGTTTCTAGATGGTACAATGTTGTGGAAGTGTGTTAAGAAGACACAAGTAACTTCCTCAACTATGCATGCAAATTGCATGCTATGGGGCTGCTTCACAGACGGTTTAGCTCAGAAACTTGATTTCTAAGTTATGTGTAGTTGATTCACTAGTTAGACCCATTTGGTTATACTGTAGTAATCTTCTTGCCATGTTGTTTAATAACAACAAGGAATATCACAGGGTCTTAGCATTTAAAGGTCAATTATTTGGTCATAAAGGTGTTGATACGAAAAGGTGAAAATAAGGTTTGGTAACATTAAGGTTTGGAACATTTAAAGACTAAGAAACTGTATGTCAATCCTTTAACTAAAGGACATCCCCCTTTTGTGTTTTTGACACAAGTATACAGTATGGGTGTTTTGACGTCTTTAGACACTATTAGTTAGGGGATCATTATGTTTGCTCTATGTACATTTGTACATTTTGATGTATGATGACCATATGATGGTTCATCGATAAAGATGATCATCGTTTTTTCTCAATAATACTTATTGTCATACATTGTCATAATACGTATAAAATTCTTAAGATTTGTGTAGATCTTAAGCATTTAAAGATCATTGGGCATATATATAGGTTGACCTTGTGCTTATGTCATTTAGACACATACAGTTTTAATATAGATATCCATGAATTTGACATGACATAGAAGGATATAAGTTTTTTATCTCATAAAGGTGTTCTCTAATGCAGTTTAGCATTGAGTTGGAGAACATAAAGGTTCTATAATGCAGTTTAACATTCAGTTAAAAAACATGAAGGTTTTCTCTAATGCTGTTTAGCATTTGGTGAGAGAAAACATGATTTTTCTAATATAGTTTAGCATATGCGGTTTAACATAAAGTTGAAGAAATCGAGACCTACAAACGAAAGTGATATAATTTAGATCATAAAAGTATCATCCTAGTTTGCCACATTCTATTTTCCCATTCATGTTAGTGAGGTATTAGATATACGTGATTGTGTTGGATCTATGTACACTTGCATTTGATACTTTTCAATTTCAAAAGCCTTACAGGACAAAATGATGAACTTTCATTATCTTTGGCTCAAATGTTTTGTTTTTAAAACTTAGTCGACTAATACAGTAATGTGGCTTAATCAAATTTTTAAAATGCCTTTTAAACTAGAGTCAAAACTGCAATTAATGCTTGTCTAAAGGGGAGAATGTTGAAAAATTTTGTCCTTTCCCATAAAGTTGGACAACTATTAATTGCATTTTTTGGGTTTTAAATAAATTATCGGTTAGGTTATGTAATTTGATCCAGATAAAGATAATAAAGTGGCCCAATAAATGGTCTTAATTAATGGGTCGAATTTTGGGTGAAAAATAGATCCTAATTAGTGTGGACCGAACCCATATCGACTTTCTAATAGGAAAGCCCGATAAAAAAGCTATATAAAGGTTAAGGTCTCCTGTAGTTGCTCATATCAATCATAAGCATAAGGAATCTCTAACCCATTAAAAGAGCTTACGTATTGAGAAAACTATAAAAAGACCTAAACCACATGTTGGTAAACACTTTCCATAAAAGGTCCCAGGAGATTCGTGATCGTTTGGAGCTCGAAATCTGCATCGAAATCAGAGATGGAACCGAAATCAGGTATTCCGCATTACTTTTGTTTTTAATCCTTTCATATTGATCCTGGTACGTAATAAGGTCTGTACTACGTATTACATTCGAATCTAGTAACTTATACCACCTTCTGAGTTTCATTAATTTATCAAATATCTTCATTTATCGAATGGGAGACTCCTTTAACTCTACCTACATATTATTATTTTCATGGGAAGCCACATAAAATTGTTTAGCTTAAACTTTTGTTTTCATATTTCAACATTAGAAATCAGAAAACAATGTAGTTTATCTAATTTGTACATAAGAACATTTCTTCTTCATATGTTTATAAAAACAACATGAATGGAATTGCAATGAGATGTTATACACCAACTTGTTAAGTGTCCAACCTTATTTTGAGATCTTAGACGATATGGCAGATAAGATTACAGTAGATACGCATCAACCCAAAAAGATAAAAATCATGTGGGAGGATCATCTTAAGATAGTGAAGATCTTCTTGGATAGCAATGTATCATTCCTAGTTAAATATAACCTCATATCTTGTTAGTAGTGACGTAAATAAATCATACTGGATAGAGTCCTATTTAGATAGGGATGTTATTTTATTAGATAATGTGATGTAATCTGATTAGAATAAGATGTAATCTAGTTAGTTTGGTTTAATTAGAATTCTAAATTGTAAGGTAGAGGAACTTATAAATAACTCATTAAAGCCTTGGTCCATACATGAGACAAAGAAGAGATAGTAAGTGTTGTCACAGTGTCCAAAAGTGAGGAAAAATATAGAGAGGGTAAAGAGGGATAGATTCTCATCCTTGTTTGATTATTTTTAAGATTAGTTTGAGGGTTTGTTAATTGTGATATCAATTTTGGTTTCAATCCTGAAACTTTGTGAGATAACTTATTGTTGTGGGGGGTGAGAGATCAACTTTTTCTATAAATCCTTATTGAGTTTAGTGGATTTATTTGTTGGTTTGTCTCGTGGTCTTTTCCCTCTACATTGGAGGGTTTTTCGTGTTAAATCTTAGTGTTTGTTTCATCATTTAGTTTCTTATTCTGGTATTGTTCTACTACAATTTGAAGAGTTATTTCTTCTCGTTGATATTCGGTTGACTTTTTTAGAGAGTTGTATTATTTTTATCTCAACAAGTGGTATCAGAGCCAACATAATGGAAAGTGGAAGCAACTCTATGGTCAAGTTAAAGTCATCAAATTACTCGATATGGAGGCCCAAGATGGAGGACCTTCTGTATTGCACAAATCTCTTTGATCCTATTTATGTAGACAGAGGTGTGAAGGATGATGTTCATTCAGAACCTGAAAAGATGTCGAACAAAGAATGAGAAAAGAAGAAGTGAAAACTTTGGGCACTATAAGAAAATGGATTGTATAAGCATATTCAATCATGTGTCTCAAGAAACAGATCCTTTTGAGCTATGGAAGAATCTAGAACATCTGTATGAAAGGAAAACTACTCACAACAAGGCCTCTCTGATTAAGAGGCTTGTGAACTTAAAGTTGAAGGTTGGAATATTAGTGTGAAAGCATCTAGGTGATTTCCAGGATATAATCACCAAGCTGACTACAATGAAGATCATTCTTGATGATGAGCTTCAAGCTCTGTTCCTGTTGAGTTCGTTGCCAAGTAGTTGAGAAACACTGGTGGTGACAATTAACAACTCAACTCTTGATGGTGTGCTCTCTTTGGATATAATCAAAGAGAGTATGTTTAATGAAGAAATTTGAAGAAATGAGATTGGAGTTGATAAGTGTGGGCTTTTGTGATAGAAAGCAGGGGAAGGAACAAGAGTAGGGGTCCAAAATATTGTGGGAAGTCTAAGAACCGTTCAAAGTCTAGAGTTAACAAAGATGTGAAGATATGCCACTATTGCGATAAGCCTGAGCATATTAAGAGGTTCTGTTATAAGTGGAAGAGTGATCAGAAAAAGCAAGATCATCAAAATGATGGTGATGATAAGAGTACAACTACAACTATTTCAAGTATGGATGATGAGGTGACACTAGTTTATACGACTAGTGAATACTTCCATGTCATCAATGTTAGTTCAAAGTAGTTGATCAACACAGGAGCATCTTATCACTGTGTTCCAAAGAAAGAGTACTTCGCAAGCTATAATAGCAGAGATTTTGGGAGCATCAAGATGGGAAATCAAAGCTCTATCAAGATAGTCAGCATGGGTGATATCCAGTTTTAGACAAACATTGAATGCTTATTGACCTCAATAGATGTACAACACATCCTCAATTTAAGGCTAAATATGTTATCAGCGATTGTGTTAGATCAAGAAGGATTTAAGCACACTTTTAGGGATAGGAAGTGGAAATTGTCCAGAGGCACAATGGCGGAAGCCCGAGGAGAGTTTTGTTATTCACTGTACAAGACACACTTAAAGATGCGTGGTGGTGGAGAACTATACACAACCAAAGAGGAATATGCACCGAATCTGTGGCATCGATGATTGAGACACATAAGTGAGAAGGGATTAAAGTTGCTGGCTAGAGAATCCCTTATCCCAGTTAAGAAATCACAACAGCTTAATCTTTGTGATCAATGTTTAGCTGGAAAGCAAAATAGAGTCTCTTTTAAGAGAAGATCTACAAGGAAGTCAAAGTTATTGGAATTGATGCATTCATATCTCTGTGGTCCTATTGAGGATAATGAGCAGGTGGAGCAATAGGATACAACAGCTGATGAAACACAGTTTTGAAGGTCAACAAGGGAGAAAAGGCCTTCTAAAAGGTATCCAAGTTCTGAGCACTTGTGCTTACTACTGAGGGGGAGCTTGAGGATGTGCAAGAGGTTGCATTTTGTAAAGACGCCAACTACCATTGGTTGAGGTCAGTGATAGAAGAGCAACATTTAATGTTAAAGAAAATTTATACGAATTTAAATGGTGTTGATATGCTGACTAAAGTGATTCTTGGAAATAAGCACGAGCTTTACAGTAAGCTTGTTGGGGTGAATCTCAAGTAGATGATGAAAAATAATATGTCTTCCCCATATTTGGGCTTGAGAGGGAGATTTAAGTGTCCAACCTTATTTTGAGATTTTGAATGATGTGGCAGATAAGACTACTGTAAATAGACATCAACTCTAAAAGATAAAGATCAAGTGGGAGGATCATTTGAAGATAGTGAAGATCTTCGGAGATAGAGATGTATCATTTCTAGTTAAATATTATCTCTTATCTTTTTAGTAGTGATGTAGATAAATCCTATTAGATAGAGTTATATTTAGACAAAGATGTTATCTTATTGAATAATGTGATGTAATCTGATTAGGATAAGATGTGATCTAGTTAGTTCAGTTCAATTAGGATTCTGAATTGTAAGCTAAGGAGTATATAAATAGCTCATTAGAGCCTTACTCCATACATAAGACAGAGAAGAGATAGTAAGTGTTATTACAATGTCCAAAATTGAGGAAAAATATAGGGAGAGCAAAGAAGGTTAGATTCTCTTCCTTGTTTGATTCTTTTTGGAATTGGTTTGAGAGTTTGTTGATTATGATATCAATTTTAGTTTTAATCCTGAAGTTTTGTAAGACAACTTGTTGTTGTGGGGGGTGAGAAATCAACTTTTTATATAAATCTGTTTTGAGTTTAGTGAATTTATTTATTGGTTTATTCCGTAGTTTTTTCCCTCTACTTTGGAGGGTCTTTTACGTTAAATTTTAGTGTTTGTTTCATCATTTAATTTCTTATTTTTGTATTATTTTACTGCTGTCATTTGAAGAATTATTTCTTGTCATTCATATTCGGTTGACTTTTTTAGAGAGTTGTGTTAGTTTTATCCCAAGACTAACCTTATATGATAGATTATGATATGTCGGAGGTGAGATGAGCAAACCTGATAAATGCGTAATTGTTGGTACCTAGGAGGAGGGAAATTTAGCAGCAAAGAGATAAATACCTAGAAGGGGGGTACAAGACAATGATTAGCGGATTAGCTATTCTATTCAATTCAATGTTTTTTTTTTTTTTGAAAGTAATTCAATTCAATGTTATAACAGAGTACATTTCAGCCAACAAAAATATAACAATTAAAGACTGGTAAATTCGTTAAAACAACTGGTAACTTTCAGTTTCCTTCTTACATGTTCTCCATAATGTGGTCCTTCTACGCACTGTATTTCTTTTCGAACTGATCGCTGAGAAAACAGTCTAATATGGGTTCTCTTTTTTATATTGATCATGCAGGCATGCGTACCAAAGCCATTTTGAACGACAACCTCACTGCCCTAAGTGCATCCATCAAACATATTCTCCAAACCGAGTTATTTGTTCTATGTTCAACTCCAGCAACTCCCCCTGCAATTCCATTGGTATTGCATTACAAATTTGTTAGAACATTCATTCCAGAATCTACCCAACGAATCAAAATAAATTACCAAAATATTGAACTGAGTATTCTAGGGGAAACTGAAAT
>JANIJH010000003.1:57631839-57643055 GCA_024520975.1 Erythroxylum areolatum
GCATTTTAATAAAATCAATTGTTCCATTCTCTGTGGATCGACCCCATTTACCACTGTGCGCAATTTATTTTCGTTTGATGTTTGGGATTTATTTTTGGTGGATTCGACACCCATCAAATCCCTAAACCTTAAACCTTTCTTTCGACCGATTAGATGTCTGGCCCGATTTTTAAAACATTGATATAAAGAGTTGAAGACATTATTTATGCTGCATTGCCTCATGAAGGACTTAGCAATTAGCACTGCTAATTTTGTTGATGAAACTAATAAATTATTAATTTCTTACAAAACTAATATCTTCGTTTTTTGTTACAGATAAATGGAAGGAAGTTCAAATACTCCTTATCAAACTACTTCTAGAAGATATAATGATTTAGCTTGAGCTCATATTGCATTGGTCCCAGGTATGAAGAATCATACAATTTGCTTGTTTTGTAACAAGCATTTGAAAGGTAGAGAAATCACCCGATTGAAAAAGCATTTAGCTAGGGTTAAAAAAATGTAGAACCTTGTAAAAAAGTAAGTCATGATGTGAAATGACAAATGAAAACATTGCTTGAAGAATATCAACATGAGAAAAATAGAAGGAAAAGGTTGAATTTTGAAATTAGTAGTAGAAGTTTGTTTGTTGGTTTTCATGGAGATTGTGAAAATGTTAAAGGTGATAGTGATAGTGGTATTGGTACTGATAGTATTCCATCCGAAACCAAGAAAGGAGTGAATGTTATACCTAGACCTTAAGTGAGAAAAAGAAGGCAAATGACTAGTTTTTTTGTATCATGAACAACTCTTAAAGCCCAACTTTCAATTCATAGTACAATGCATTTAAGAGATGCGGCTTACAATGTCAATATAGCAATAGCTAGATGATAGTATGATACAAGTTCATCATTCAATGCTTCTTAGTCTTATTATTATCAACCTATGATGGATGCAATAGCCTCTTACAGTCCAGGATACAAAGCTCTTTCGATTGATGAATTAACAGGTAAACTTTTGAGTTGTTCAGTTTCTGAAATTAGAAGTTATTTGGCATAAAGAAGAGTGAAATGGGTTATTTTTTGGTGTTCAATTATGTGTGATGATTGGACAACTAGGAGACAAGGGTCTATTATTAATTTTTTAGTTTATTCTGCAAATAGCTTAATATTTTCGAAGTCTATTGATGCATCTGGCCTTATTAAAAATAGTGAAATTTTGTTTGAGATATTTAATGAAGTTGTAAATGAAGTAGGGCCAGAAAACATTATTCAATTCATTATTGACAATGATGCCCCTTATAAAGCTGCAGGAAGAAGGTTATATAATAAGTATAATTGTTTTTTTAGACTTATTGTACTGCACATTACATTGACCTAATGTTGGAGAATATAAGGGATCGTAGGTATTTTTCTATTATTGATGAGACTATGTAGAAAACTAAAAAGGTGACTAAGTTCATCTATAATCGTACATAGGTGTTGAATTTAATGAGAAAGGAATTTACTAATGATAGGAATTTATGTCATCCTGCTATAACGAAATTTGCAACAAATTTCTTATCATTTCAGTCTTTTGTTATGATGAAGAAAGAGTTAAGACAAATGTTTACAAGTGATAAGTAGGTTGTATCTCAGTATGCTAAGTCTAAGGCTGAAGTGGAAGTTTTCAGAATTATACTAGAAGATAGATAATTTTGGTCTCAATGCCAATTTGTTATCCGTATTTATAAACTTTTGGTGTGAGTGCTTCGTTTAGCTGATAGTGAAACAAAGGCAATAATGAGATATTTTTATGATGTCATGAAAAAGGTCAAGGAAGCAATCAAGGTCAATCTGAAATATAGGTCTTCTTTGTACATATCATATCTTATAATTATCAATGAGAGATAAGAAAGACAACTTTCTTCTCCGTTGTTTGCAGCTGGGGCTTTTTGAATCCTAGTGTTTATTTCTTATCGGATTTTACAAAGAAAGCTGAAGTTAGTGGAGGAATGTTATTCACTATTACAACAATTGTTAGCCATGAAATGATGCAAGATCTTTTAAGCACTCAAATAGAGCTTTGTAAGTTGTCTTCTAGAGATTTTGGATTCTCGATTGCTAATTGACAAGCACTAAAACTTTCTCCAGGTATTAATTATTTCCTTTTTCTTATTTGTTGAAAATTAATTATCACTTTATTTTGTTTGTAATGCTATTTTTGTTATCTTACAACTTACAGTTTTTGATAGAATCAATTCAGAAGTGGTGTTACAGAATTGCAAAGGTTTGCAGTTTAGATTTTAAGTCAATGTGTGAATGTAACATACTGTGAACGAAATTAGAGCATATTTAAATTCATTTATACTAAGAAAAAGAATAGATTGGAGCACAAGAGATTAAATGACTTGGTATTCGTTCATTAAAATTTATAGCTTCGGGAAAAGTATGTTATTATCATTATTAATTTCAATATAATTTTTAATAATTAAATTTTATTGTTTATTAGGAGTCTTAATAGCAAAGTAGTTCAATAGATCTAATTTCTATCGATAATATCGATCTTTTGGTGGATTGAGTTTCTGAAAAATTAGATTTGATATATGTGAATGACATAGAAGATAATCTTAATTGGGAATGTCATTTGGTGCATTAAATTTGAAGTATATATGAAATATCTAAAAATTATTATTATTTCATATTAATTGTGGTTATTATTTATTATTATAATTTTTAGAAACATGGTTGATGTAAACTTATATAATATACAATATAACAGTACAATATGATAATAGTTTATTTTGTAATTTCTAAAAAAATTCAGGGACTATTTCATAATTTTAAAAACTTATCCGAATTAGTACCAAATATTAACCGATACCGATATAGTACCGTACCAGAACCCAATCTGATACCAAATCCATTCGTAACATTGACATCAGGTACGTAATCTTACACTTTAATAATTTGTGACAATTGTTGATTCAAAATCACAAAATTATAAATGGGAATTTTGATTTTATGTGATAAAGATCATATTTTTTATACTTCCGACTATTAAACTATTTATTTGCACCATTTGATTTGAGTACTATGAGTGTGGGTTAAAACTTTCAAAAGATCAGGCCACCTTAATATCAGCTAAATGTCTTACGTTTAATTAGCACTAGGACTAATTCTTTAACTGTTTACTTTCCCGAACCCATCCATCCATATTCTAAATTAAGAAGCAAAGTAACCAAAATATTAGGCAAATACAATCACCTTCCAGATCTAAAGACGTGTTTCCTATTCCAACTTTTGGTTGTACAAGTAACACCAGATCATTATAAAGCACAACAAAAAGTTCGTCGTACTATGATTACTATCAATTGTTACTAAGCAAAATCGTTTTACAACCATGAAAATGAATTCCAAATGTTAATATGGTAAATCACTGATCTATTTATAGTTCATAAAGATCTTCCGCATCTCTCTTCTTCTACATACCAGTAACCATATTCTCTTCTTCCTCACAAACAGCAACAATTATGGAAGAACCATAGGTACAGATATATCAGCCATAACCCCTATAAATTAGCATTGCTTATTTAAAAATGCTCTTAAAAGCTTTTGCCAATCATCGCCCCTTCAAAATGGTCCAGCCTTGTGGGGTTGGCTTTTAAACTATTAGCAACAGCTTCCAATGCCATCTGAACTGCATCCTCTGCATTTATTAGGTCAAGCTGGCCACTCTTAATTTTCTGAAGCTCTACCAACTTTTACCATCAATGAAAGAGAACAGAAACTACACCCACAGATGAAGTCGAGCCATACCACGTCCATCTGGAAAGCTTCACATAGGAAAAGGATGGATCCACAGAATAACTACAATCAGAAAGATTCACCAGTCAACACAAATAACTATGTTATATGCTTAATTAATTTGCTTGTTAAGAACATGGACAAAGTAATCGTAGTCGTGCATAAATTTAAAGCACATTTCAACACAGAAATAAGAAACTTTTGAGGACACACAGGAAGGAGAAACATGGCATTGCTTCATATAAAAAGGATTAAGCTTTCACCAAGAAATTAATAAAAAGAGTTTGAATATTACTTAACAATATTAACACAGTATGGTAAGCATCCAAACACCTCATGAAGAGTAGCAATAAGCTGTAACAATATCGGAGTGTAGGACTTGTTTGCTTTCTTGCAAGTTGCTTGAAAGCTCTATTCTCATTGAGCTGATAAGATGCCACAACCATACACATGATCCATCACAACCTTCTCAAATAAAGCTGAATGGTCTGCGACACCATAGCAAGCTTTGGGTGCAGCAGCATATTGTTAATAAATCTAGAGAAAGGAAAGTTTTACGGCATATAAACTTGTCTCTTAAACATTTGCATGCATTATTTAATCATGCATGGAAGGTTCACACAAACTATGTTCTTAAATGTCAAAGAAAGCAGACAAGAAAAAAATTATTATTTCGTAGAATTAACTAATTACAATAAAAATAAACTTCTCTTTTGAACACCAAGAATTTCCATAAGCGGCAAAACATTTGAAGCACCAATTCACAATAACTCAGTGACCCAGAAACTAAATACACGTTTTCACCCTATAATGAACTGACAAAAACCAACAGAATTATAAAAGCAGGGCAGTTCATAAATCTCTGTAGTCCCCCCAGCATTGTAGCTTTCTGCACAAGTCAATTAAGAAAGCCTAGTTTCATATGGTCAAATGGTGTCGGCATCTCTAGACCATGATTAGCTACATTTATTACTACATGATTGAAGTACCAAAATTACAAAATCAAAAGTTTGCATCAAGTTAAATAAATCCAAGAACATTGATAAGAAAAAGGTAAGAAAATAAATGTAGACAGGCTAATTTTAGCTAAGCTCAAATCATCTATAAGTGTCAATTAAGGGATCAAATAATAGTAAGCATAGTCTCCCATTTACGCTATTGGGGTTACTATTTGCAGCCAATTCACAAAGGTGGGTGTTTGACAGAACACCTTTTTAATGAAAACATCATACTATTGCCACATGTGAAAACTAAAGATATAATCTTAAGTGGTTGGTGATTACCATGGTAAATCTTACACCAAAAGCAAAAAAGATTACCATGGTAAATCTATCCCAGTGACTTTAAGAGAAGGGAATAAGTTTGAATGGGGTATAGGCCTTCTTTCCTCTTTCCATACTTGGCAAACAGTGCTTCCACGATTGAGAGGGGTAGTGAAGTGATGAAAACAGAAGCACACATCTTGTCAATGGAAGTTAACATTTTTCTGAAGAAGGGTTTGGAAAATCAAGTTATTTCAGGAACATTCAAGCTGTTTATGGTTCCAAGAACTGAAAGCTCCTAAAGGGCTTGGCACCTTCATTAGACAATCTAACTGCCATGACGTTCAAACAATTAATAATGGGGATTGGGACCTTGCTTTTACTATGGGTTCCCTGGTAAACGTCTAACTGCCCTTGAAGTGGAGAAAAGGGAGGGAAAAAAAAGGCTAACCAAAGCATAAGGAAAACTAAACAACCCGACAAAACATGAATCTTTGTCGTTTCCTCAATTGTCAAGCCAATCACTTTGCAATCAAGTATCACTTGTTTGTTCATTGGGATCAAAGGGAGATATTTATGGACTCTCATGGCTACTCATTTATGATGCTAGAATAATGAGACTTCCAGTATTCTTGGGAACAAAAATGGAAAGCAATTAATTGCAATGATAATTACGTGTTAACTGGCATGCAAGAGTAAGATCAAGTTGGAAGCTGAACACGTAAATGCAAGGGTTATATCCCACATAAAAGTGGTAGTTAGTCAAGCTATAAGTATGTACGATTATGTAAATTGTATACTTTTTCCTTCTAATGCATAGACTCAGCAGCTACATCTTTGCAAAAATGTAAACACCATCTTTGCAAAAATGTAAACAAGTGGTTTGAAATTTAGAAACTTGTAAACAATTTTCATTAACAACAAGAATCCTAATTCTCACGCATTAAGGGAGTGTCAGTTGGCCAACAATGTATAAAGTTTAGGAGATTGAAAAATAACACATTTTGATATTAAGCTTTTCACTGCAAAATCCGTCCGCAGCAATTTGAATCAACCGTGGCCTGTCACAAGCAATTGTGAGATTGTTTACCAGAAGGAAAGAAAAAAGACAAACGCTACCCATTGTTTACCAAAAGGAAAGAATAAAAGTCAAACGCTACCCTAAACAAAGGGGGAAAAAAAACCTTAAATTTCAATGTCAACGTGATAAATAAAATTATAGGACCAATAAAACAAAGAAAAGCACATAATTAAAGGAATAGATGCAGCAATCAAAGGAAAAGAAACAGGTTCTTCGAGCCAAACTGGGCTTAAAGGACCTTTCAATCCCAAAGCATCAGCCCCATAAAAACCGTTAAAAACGTCAGATTTACAATTTGCACAAACACATTTGCATTAGAATAAGGGAAAAAAAAAAACAAGAAATTTAGTAAGAAAAACCTCGCGCTCTGACACCAAAGGAAGATTTAACAAGCCTGAACAACCCGATTGAAGCCTGACAGCTTCAAAATCTGGGTCAGCTTGAGTCATTCTGCCATGAAAAAATAAAAGGTCATACTTTTCATACTAAAATCATGCGGCAAAAAGGAGTAATAGAATCAAAGTTAGAAACCCCAACCTCACATATACAATCTGGTAAATCACCGATCTGATTCGTTTCATTTTTTTAATTCTAAGCCATACGCACCCACTTTTCCACCGGAAAACGAAGAGCTGACTCTCATCGGAACCAAATTTGGGCTGAACTAAAATTGGGTGAAAATGCAAATTTAGGGAACACTGAAGCTATCTTATATATACATTTCATCTTTCAGGACCATAACCAGGGTTCTTTTTTCTTGTACTTCTTTACTATTATTGTACTTAACTTTTATTATTATTTAAATTCTTTTATTATCATTTAAGTAATTGGATATATCACCAGAAAATGAGGAAAAAGCATTAAATTACTACTTTCCCTAATTTATATTAAATTAATATATCATAAATGTTCAAAACAGAAATCTTTTTAGAACTCATTAAAAAATAAATTAAATATATCTTTGAATTTAAGTTTCAAAACTTGTTAAATATATTAATATTTTGTTTTACCAATTAACCTATTTGATTAGTTGATACTTTGACTTACAATTTTAAGTACTATTTTGAAAATCGGATCGAAAATTAACTCGATTAGACAAGAAGTTTAAAGTGAAGAAGAGTGTTGTCGATAAAGTTTCCGCTACACAACCACAATCACATACGAGGTTGTTTGAACAATAGAAATTTGTTATAGAGATAGGGAGAAAAAGAGAGTTATAGAGAAAAATATAGAGAGAGAAGGATTTCAGTCATTGTAACAAACACATGTCCGTATACTATGTTGGGACATGCTTTAATACATTCTCGAGTTATCCACTATACTCGAGTACAGACATTACCCTATGGTCTTATTCTAAACGTTGAGTATAATACTAGTTAATATTCCGGATCTTCTGCGTTCTTGCTCATGATTCTTCATCTTCGACAATCTCCACAACAATTCCCTTCTCCTTAATGTCTTTGTCTATCAAGTTGATTTCTGAAAACCAATTTTGGAGCTTGAAAACATATTCCCATGTAGCACTAGTGTTCTCCCCATCTGACCATTGAATCAACCATTATGTAACTACCCGATTATTCCTTTTGGTAATTCACCTGTCTAATATATGTGATGGTTAGACAAATAAGATTCAAGAGCCTATTATTAATTTTTTAGTTTATTCTGCAAATAGCTTAATGTTTTTGAAGTTTATTGAAGCATCTGGCCTAATTAAAAAATCTGAAATTTTGTTTGAGATATTTAATAAAGTTGGGAATAAAGTAGGAGCAGAAAATATTATTCAGTTCATTATTGACAATGATATCGCTTATAAAACTGCAGGAAGAAGGTTACATAATAAGTATAATTCTTTTTTTTAGACTTCTTGTACTGCACATTACATTGACTTATTATTGGAGAATACAAGGGATCTTAGGTATTTTCCTATTATTGATGAGACTGTGCAAAAACTAAAAGGGTGACTAAGTTCATCTATAATCATACATAGGTGTTGAATTTAATGAGAAAGGAATTTACTAATGATAGGAATTTATGACATCCTGCTGTAATGAAATTTGCAACAAATTTTTTATCACTTCAGTCTTTTGTTATGATGAAGAAAGAGTTAAGACAAATGTTTACAAGTGATAAGTAGGTTGTATCTCAATATGCTAAGTCTAAGGCTGAAGTGGAAGTTTCTAGAATTATACTAGAAGATAGAGAATTTTGGTCTCAATGTCAATTTGTTATCCATGTTTGTAAACTTTTGGTGAGAGTGCTTTGCTTAGTTGACAGTGAAACAAAGGCAACAATAAGACATTTTTATGATGCCATGAAAAAGGTCAAGGATGTAATCAATGTCATTCTAAAATATAGGCCTTATTTATACATATCATATCTTATAATCATTAATGAAAAATGAGAAAGACAACTTTCTTCTCCGTTGTTTACAGCTAAGGCTTTTTGAATCCTAGTGTTTATTTCATATCAGATTTTACAAAAAAAGCTGAAGTTAGTGAAGGAATATTATTCACTATTACAACAATTGTTAGCCACGAAATAATGCAAGATCTTTTAAGCACTCAAATAGAGCTTTATACGTTGTCTTCTAGAGATTTTGGATTCTCGATTGCTAATTGACAAACACTAAAACCTTCTCCAGGTATTAGTTGTTTCCTTTTTCTTATTTGTTGAAAATTAATTATCACTTTATTTTGTTTGTAACGTTATTTTTGTTATCTTACAACTTACAGTTTCTTGATAGAATCAATTCGGAAGTGGTGTTCCAGAATTGCAAAGGTTTGCAGTTCAGATTTTAAGTCAATATGTGAATGCAACATACTGTGAACGAAATTGAAGCACATTTAAATTTATTCATACTAAGAAAAAGAATAGATTAGAGCACAAGAGATTAAATGACTTGGTATTCGTTCATTACAATTTAAAGCTTCGGGAAAGGTATGTTATTATCATTATTAATTTCAATATAATTTTTAATAATTAAATTCTATTATTTATTAGGAGTCTTAATATCACAATTAGTTCAACAGATCTAATTTCTATTAATAATGTCGATCTTTTAGCGGATTGAGTTTCTGAAAAATCAGATTTGATTGATGTGAATGACTTGGAAGATAATCTTAATTGGGAATGTCATTTGGTGCATTGAATTTGAAGTATATATGAAATATTTGCAAATTATTATTATTTCATATTAAATTTGGTTATTATTTATTATTATAATTTTTAGAAACAGGGTTAATGTAAACTTATATAATATACAATACAATAGTACAATATGATAATAGTTTATTTTGTAATTTCTAAAAAAATTTAGGGACTATTTTATAATTTTTAAAAATTATCTAAATCAGTACCCGACATTAACCGTTACAGAACTATACCAGAACTCAAAATTCGATACCAAATTCGGCAAGATATTTATAACATTGGCATCAGGTACATAATCTTACACTTTAATGATTTGTGACAATTATTGATTCAAAATCATAAAATTATAAATGTCAATTTTGATTTTACGTGATAAAGATCATATTTTTTACATTTCCGACTATTAAACTATTTATTGGCACCATTTGATTGGAGTACTATGAGTGCAGGTTAAAACTTTCAAAAGATCAGGCCACCTTAATATCAGCTGAATGTCTTACGTTTAATTAGCACTAGGACTAATTCTTTAACTGTTTACGTTCCCGAATCCATCCATCCATATTCTAAATTAAGAAGCAAAGCAACCAAAATATTAGGCAATTACAACCACTTCCCAGATCTAAAGACATGTTTCATATTCCAACTTTTTGTTGTACAAGTAACACCAGATCGTTATAAAGTACAAGAAAAAGTTCGCCATATTATGATTACTATCAGTTGTTAATAAGCAAAATCGTTTTACAACCACGAAAATGAATTCCAAATGTTAATATGGTAAATCACTGATCTATTTATAGTTCATAAAGATCCTCCGCATCTCTCTTCTTCTACATACCAGTAACCATATTCTCTTCTTCCTCACATATAGCAACAATTATGGAAGAACCATAGGTACAGATATATCAGCCATAACCCCTATAAATTAGCATTGCTTATTTAAAAATGCTCTTAAAAGCTTTTGCCAATCATCGCCCCTTCAAAATGGTCCAGCCTTGTGGGGTTGGCTTTTAAACTATTAGCAACAGCTTCCAATGCCATCTGAACTGCATCCTCTGCATTTATTAGGTCAAGCTGGCCACTCTTAATTTTCTGAAGCTCTACCAACTTTTACCATCAATGAAAGAGAACAGCAACTACACCCACAGATGAAGTCGAGCCATACCACGTCCATCTGGAAAACTTTCATCCTCTTTTGGAAGCTCTACCACATATTCACATAGGAAAAGGATGGATCCACAGAATAACTACAATCAGAAAGATTCACCAGTCAACACGAATAACTATGTTATATGCTTAATTAATTTGCTTGTTAAGAACATGGACAAAGTAATCGTAGTCGTGCATAAATTTAAAGCACATTTCAACACAGAAATAAGAAACTTTTGAGGACACACAGGAAGGAGAAACATGGCATTGCTTCATATAAAAAGGATTAAGCTTTCACCAAGAAATTAATAAAAAGAGTTTGAATATTACTTAACAATACTAACACAGTATGGTAAGCATCCAAACACGTCATGAAGATTAGCAAGAAGCTGTAACAATATCGGAGTGTAGTTGTTTGCTTTCTTGCAAGTTGCTTGAAAGCTCTATTCTCATTGAGCTGACAAGATGCCACAACCATACGCATGATCCATCACAACCCTCTCAAATAAACTGAATGGTCTGCGACACCATAGCAAGCTTTGCTCTCTCCAACTCATAAAATTTCTCAAACTTTATAATCAAGTTTAACTTGATTAATCAACTTTGCTCTCTCCAACTCATTCTATATGTGAGACCCATTAGATTCCTAAATATGTTGGGAATGATTATAAATTATAATTCTAATTCATAATTAGAATTAGATAAATTCAAACTCTTTTTAATTTATCTTTAATTCTCTAATTAAACAATTTATAATCATAGATCAAGATTGACGTCTAGCAACGTATCATGACCACCCAAATATTCAGGAAT
>JANIJH010000003.1:57654086-57664313 GCA_024520975.1 Erythroxylum areolatum
TTTGCTTTATCTTTTATCATAGTTCTATTTCCATTTCTTGATTTTGTTTCCTTTTATATAAGTTTGTTTTCTATGGAAAGAAATATCTATTTCCATTTCTTTTCCTTCTCTCCATCTTTTGAAGATTTTTTCACCTTTGGTTTGCATTGTTTATTTAGTTTGTGATCAGTTCCTGCAACTCCACACACTGTAGTTGCATTGGTGTTGAAGCAAAATTTGCAATACCATTTTCCCTTAGGGATGCATCACAAATTTAAGTTATCTCACTACGAAAAATTCCATCAAAATAAAAACAAATAGCACATCGAATGATCAATAACACCTCTTCACAACTCTAATTCTTCTTTTCGACATGGTTTTCCACCTCCTGATTAGCATTACAAACTTAAGCTGCAGCAGCTTCTTTTGCAGAACATTGGTTCTTATCCTTCTATGAGGAAGCATGGCATGGAATTGCTACCTTGGAGACTTTCTCATGCTCTTCAGTTAATATCTCACCTAAATCAAAGACATGAAATTTCTGAGGTCTAGAAAGCTAACTACTATAAGGTAAATCTACTATCATGGTACCATTATACAAACATGAAAACTTTTTATTTTATTTCTTTTTTGGCCATAGAAAGTTCTTAAGAGAGACAAATTAAGAGAGATAAGGTTTCTGGTTTAGAAATATTAAGAGAAGATGCCTAAACGCTCTAGTAAGAAGATGCGAGAGGATCGTACTTAGAGATTGTAAGAGAAATTTATAAAGGCTTGAGGAGGGAGGTGATCAAGAATAATTTGTTAATATTGAAACTTACTGAGGACATGACCTATAATAGAAAACTTTGTTATGCTAGAATTCAGGTAAAGGATCCCTCATAAAGAGATCATGGTAACTCTAGTATATCTTTTACCTATTGTCAATTGTAGTTAGCCTAAGTAGTATTTACTTATTACTCGTATTACTAGTATTATTATTAAAATATTTAGAATATTTGTTATTCTTTTTAGTGGTATTAATATCATCATGTCTATGATTATTAGTATTACTATGATTTTTACTTTTAATAATATTTTTATTTTATTTTATCTCTTTTATTATATATATTATTTATAGTTGTTTTTATCTATTTATTCCTAAGCATTTTTATTTTTATTTTTATTTTCATTTATTTTATTATTTATTATTTATTTATGTGTTCTCTTTCTTTCCTAATTTTATGATTGTTTATTTATTTATTTATTTGTATTCTTTTTTATTATTTGTATTTTTTTCATTCATACATGTGGATTATTTAGAAACACCCTTTCTTTTTATTAGGGGTAAAATTGCGTACTACAAGACTTCCCTACACCTCACGTTCCAGCGAGATTTATGTTGTTTAAGAAAGTTTGTAACTTCATTCTATCTTGAGCACTAGGATCATTATTTGCATCTTGATTCTAGATACTACTCTCAAATATATTAAATAAGGTGGCACATACATTTCTGAACCTACTTTTTAAACAAAAGCCATTACTTACACTACTTTCTGATATCACTTAAAAACTTGCTCACTTTGACAAATAATTTATGGAAGAAAAGAATATCATATTAACACTAGTGCAAAATCTGACACATTATCTAGATTCCACTATGTAAGACAATTTCTCCCTAAAATACAAAAAGGAAACAACGTGCATGGGATGTTACACAAATGTTAGCTCTCAAATAAATAAAATAGAAAGAAAAATATTTCCCCATATAAATCAGCAACAATGTAAATTAGTTATGTAATCACCAATTTCTCACATCATAATTCTCTTAGTTTTTAAAAGTGACTGCAAATTTTATGTTTTATTGAACAAGAATCACTTTTCCAAGCAAGAATATTTCCGAATCCATTGAAGGATATCCTTGAGCTACAAAATATGAGTACCACTAGACCTACAAGGACTAGGTATCAAATGCATGGAAAATATTTATTTAACTCAATAAAGTGTTCCATATGAAAACCAGCAACTCAACAACAGACGGATCTTTGTAATTCCCCAATTGTTATGCCATTCTGACACAACTCAAGTACAATTTATTTGCCATATGAGAAATGGTAGCCAAATTTCATTTGTTAGACATAGGATTGGGGATTGTGATTCCATTATACAAGATGAGCCAAAATGGATACCAATCAATTGAAAAGGTAATTCTAAGTGAAATAGCTTACAAGAATTAACTTACACATGCCACCACTTTCTTCATTAAGTTTGGCTAGGAACAATAACCATTTAAATGGCTAAATTCATAAATGATCAAGTTAAAAGTAAAAATAAAAAAAATAAATGAAAGGGTGATCTTATGCAACAAGGTATATAAGTCATATTTTTCAATGATGCCTAAAAATTCTACAGTAATATTTAGTATGTTTTCTCTATTCTAGCATGAATTTGTGCCCTATTATGTTAATTTAGGCTTCCAATTCGTTTTTAATTAGCTTTATTTTATTTCACAGAAGTCGTGCTAAAATTTAGAAATTTGGAGCTAAAATATGAAGGATTGAAGATATATGGTCAGAAACTAATTCTAAATGCAAAAGAACTTTGAAATAGGCATACAAAAGTCTTTTAAATCAAGAAAAAAAATCTTCCTAATCAAAATAAGGCAAGGATGTTACAAATTTTGCTATGTAAAAAGGGGCTACCACGTATCAGAGAGAACAACCTGCACGACTTGCACTCAAGAGAGAAGGATAGGAGGAGGGGATTATCCTAACGACAAGTTTTTCTTCATATTATTTCCATCATGTTTTTTTCTGAATTTTTTACTAGTTGTATTTTTTGTTTACAAACATGCAAACTTAATTTCATTTTAATGCTAAAGGGAAGTTGAACCGACCCCTATTCTATCATGATTTGATTGTTTAATTATTATCTTTCAATAAATGAATTTATGCTTTATTTTTTATTACTTCTTTGATTTTTATGCAAGTTGTTCATTAAAGGAACTCAAAACATGAATCTTTAATTGATACATTTATGAAATTCTTAGATGAATTGATGATTAGATTTTGATAAAGCATAGCTAGAATTACTAAGACAACCTAAAATATTTGACTCTTGGATAATTTTGGTGGTGATATTATATGAGTTTCATTGATTTTTAATGCATCTAGATAGTTTTTGATTGATTACATGATCTAAAAAACTGGGTGCTTGATGTCAGAAATTGGTTTAGATCATTAGTTAGAACTTGAAATATGGTTGACTTTACCAGAGGAAACTATACAAATTCATGTAAAGAAAGTATGCTTTTAATGGTGGAGCGGGTGAGGGAAGGTTAAACTTTGGTACACTTTTAGTGAATTAATGATTTCACTAGCATAATCACCAATTTTTTACATCTTAATTCTCTTAGTTCTTAAAAGTGACTACAAATTTTATGTTTTATTGAACAGGAATCACTTTTTCAAACAAGAGTACTTCCTAATCCATTGAAAATGATAACCTTAAGCTACAAAACATGAATACCTTAAAAAAGATGAAATTTAAATTAGCAACCTTAACTTGAAAATCTAGTTTAGAAAATCGCTAATATGATAGAAAAGCTCGGAACTTTTCGCCTGTTGAAAATGAAGAAACTACAATTCTCATCTGAGATAACTTTGGGTTCAAATGAGTTATGGTGTGAGGATAGCAGAAGCATTAGCAGGACCTTCACAACTTAATGTTACAAATACTTTGCTAGTTTGGTACCAGATACCCCCAACGGATTTATTTTTGGTATAGTATTATATTGATATTAGTTAATATTGGTTATCATTTGAATAATTTTTTAAATTTATAAAATAATTTTTAAATCTTTTAAAATTGCGAAATAGTTCTTTAATACATTTCACTATATAATTTAGAATTTTACATTAAACTATAATAATAATATTTGAAATAACAATAGTCTATTTATATTTATTAAATTACTTTTCATATGCTTTACATATAAATAATAAACATAATTAATATGAAAAATTATTTAATCATTATGCAAATATAAAATTAAGAACAATACAAAGTACTTAAAATATTATAATTTCATTATATAATAAATAATAATTTCATCAAAACCTCAAATAAAAAGAATAATAAAAATCCAACTATTGCAATTTACAATAAGAGTTCATGTCAAGGAAATAACCAACAAAAAGTAAAACTTGAAACAAAAGTATTTATAATTATATTTTTATTGCATGTTTAGAATTTAACTTATACATCAAATATAGGTGAAATTAAAAAAAAGAAGAAAAATGAAAACCTAAAACTTCATTCAATCAAATATCTACTCAAATCACATTTATCTAAATTCTCATTTAGTACAAAATCTTCGTCATTAAGAGAATTCTCATCATAATCATTATTCAAATTCGTTGCACTAAATAATATGTCAATATTTTCTTATATAAAATTATCTTCTAAATCACTCTCATCTACCAAACTCTATTCTTCAAAAACTCAATCTACCAAAAGATCAATCTAATCAAGGCAAATTAGATCTATAGAACTACTTGTTCTATTAAAAGTCCTAATAAATAAATAAAATAAAACTATTAAGAAAGTACAATAATTGTATCTAACTTAATAATGATAATAACATACATTTCTCGAAACTTTAAATTATATTAAACAAAGACCTTGTTTTAATCTTTTGTGCTTCAATCAATTCCTTTTCTTGGAATGGATGAATTCAAATGTGCTTTAATTCCTTTCATATCCTATTGTACTCACACATTGACTCAAATTTTGAATTGCAAACCTTTGCAATTCTGGAATACCACTTTCGAATTGGTCTCATCAAGCAATTGTAAGACAACAAAAGTAGGAAAATAAATTTTCATTAAGTAAGAAAAGTGAAAAAATATATACCTAACTTAAGTTTATCTCTTTGACGTAGCAATTGACATCCCAAAATCTTAAGCATCATTATAAATCTCTTTTATGAGCTTAGGAGATCTTGTATCATCTCATATGCAATAATTATTGTAATAGTTAATAGCATTCCCTTATTAACTTCAGGTTTCTTTGTAAATTTTAGTTTAAAGTAAACACTTGATTTCAAAAATGTCTTAGCTGTAAACAATGGAGAGTAAAATTATCTTTCTTATCTCTTATTGATGACTATAAGATATGGTACGTAAAAAGAAGACATTTTTTCATATTAACTTTAATAGTTTCTTTCACCCTCTCTATAACATTATAAAAATAACTCATTGTTGTCTTCCCATCATTATCAACAAGACAAAGTACCATCACCAAATGCTCAAAAACTCATATGATAAATTAACATTGGGACCAAAATTAATGATCTTCAAGTATAATTTTATAAACTTCAAATTCAACATTAAACCTAACATGTTGATATGCAATTCACTTATCACTTGTAAACAGTTGCCTCAATTCTTTCTTTATGAGAATAAAACACTAAAGTGATAAGGAATTAGTTGCAAATCTTGTAATAGTAAGACAATATAAATTCTTACCGTTAGTGTCATCTTTTTTCATTAAATTTAGGACTCATGCACGATTGTAGATGAACTTAGTAACCTTTTTTGCTTTCTGCACAGTCTCATCAATAATAAGAAAATATCTAGCATCTCCTGTATTTTTTAATATTAGGTCAATGCAATGTGTAATAAAAGGAGTTCAATAAAAAGAATTATACTTGCTTTGCAATGTTCTTCAAGCTGCTTTATAAGTAGAATCATTGTCAGTAATGAACTGAACAATATTTTTTAGCTAACTTCATTCACAACTTCATCAAATATATTAAATAGAGTATTAGCATTCCAAACAAGGCTAGATACATTAACAGACTTCAAAAATATTGTCCCATTTATAGAAGAACCAAAAAATTAATAATAGGTTAATGTCTTCTATTTATCCAACCGTCACACATGATTGAATACCCATAAGTAGCCTAAGTCATTCTTCTTTCATCCAAACTTTTTATTTCATAAACAAAGCTGTTTAAAAATTTACTTATGTATTCATCAATTAAAGGAACTTTGTATCCTGAACAGTAGATAATAACATTAATTACAGGCTGATAATAATAAGATTAGGCAACATTGAATTTTATACTTGAATCATACTGCTATCTAGCTATTATCATATCCACATTATAAGTTGCTTCTTTAAATTGTAAGGTACTATGGATTGAAGGTTGAGCTTCAAGAGTTGTTTGTGGTGTAAAAAAATTAGATACATATTTTATTCTTTTCCTAACATCAGGTGCAACATTTTCTTCTTGTTGGGTATGAATATTGCCACCTTCAAAAAGAAATCCCATTGCCAATTGCATAGTTTAATCTTCGCCTTCTATCTTTTCCATGTTGATACTATTTAAGCAAATTCAATTCATTTGTCATTTTACATCATGACTCCCTTTCTTACAAGGTTCCACATCACATTGGACTTCAGCTAAATGCTTATTTAATTTAGTGATTACTTCACCTTTCAAATGCTTGTTACAATACAAACAAATAGTATGATTTTTTTCATTCCAAAAATTAATCTAGCATGAGCCCAAGTTGGATTATCAGGAGTATTTGAATTTTCCTCCATTTATCTGCAAATAAATAAGGAAATAAGTCAAAATTAAATTAATAACTTTACATCAAAATAAAGAATACTTAATTTTATTATCAACTACTATCACAAAATATGTATTGTTTAACTCAAAAATAACACAAAAGTACATATATCTTTCATAACTTATTTTATATGATTACATAATTCAATCATAAAGACATACACTCACAACTCTAACCTATTCAACCGTAACTCATAACTATAAGTTTAAAACCTATTTTATGTAATCACATAATTTAATTATAAACTAATATGTTTTGTTTGTTTACACTATTCAATTTGTAATGCTTATCGTTATTTTATTTTATTAAATAATTTTAATTAATATTGTTACGGAAATCCTAATTTATAACTTTAATTTAACAATCTTTCATTCACCAATTTTAATTGACATTTTTAGTTTCCTACTCGAATTAGGTACACATTTAGGAGTTATCATATATTACGCAATTCAATTTTATCCAACGCAATTCATCAAGAATTGATAATTCAACATACACAATTATACAGATACTACACAACACAAAGTCACAAGACAAATATACAATTTATTATAAATTCATAATTTAATATTTATTCATCTGTATTCAATATTATGTAGAACACAAATACATAATTCAGTATTCAAATCAACAGTCAACACAATTCAATATTTCAATATCTATATTCCATAATTCCATAATCCACAGCTCCACAAATTTTGCTGCAACTTTTACAACATTAAATCCCTGTGTCGAAGCATTACTGCCTGTCTAGAATATTTTTATTTTGTAAATTGGAACAGTGCAACTGTGCAAGTCAGTATAATTTAGCAATTCAATTGATTTGCGTAAGTCGGGTCATCGAGTCAATGGGTTTACATGTTATACATGTATATATTCTCTATGTGTATACATGTATATATTCTTTTTTTCTTACAAACAATCTCGTTTTTTTCCTAGAAACAATCTCTTTACTAACTATAAATAAGATTTTATATTGTTAAACTTTTCCAAATTCAGTGTGCTATTAGTGAAACTTTCACTAGATTGTTATGTAGTATTATATAAAAATCAAGTGAAGTGAATTGGCTTCTCATAATAAAGGAAATTCGAATATAATTTTCAAAAATAACTTTGAATTATTTAAACAATTCATTCCCCAAATTAAACTCCAAAATTCTAAATCACAAATCTACGCATTCTCCATGTTCTCTTAAAAATTAATAGTGTTTGGAGGACTCAAAACAAATTTGTCTATTTTTATTTATTATTATAATATAATAAAATTTAATTTAATTTATTATCATATTAAACTAATTATTAAAATAAAGTTATATATTTAAATTTCAGTATAAGTAATGAGATATAAATATTATAAATTAATAAAGATTTTATTTGTTGATATTTAAAATAATTAAGTTAGTTATTAATTATTAATAAAACTGTGATAAAAAAGCAATTAATTATTTATTTATCAGTTTTATTACTTAATAAAAAATAATAAAATGCTTAATGTACTATCATATCACACTAATATATAATTTAATAAATATAATTATATTTTAAACTTAATTAATGACATATAAATTTGATCAATAAAATAAAATAATTTATTTAACACATATCATCCATGAAATTTATTATCCAATCCCTGGGAGATTAAATTTGATGAAGGGAATTATTTTATACTTTTCACAATTTTTAAAAAGTTTGTACGAAAATTTTAAAATATGAGGAGTTTGGATAAAATTATATAATTATACATACATAGGTAATTTTATAATGTTCAAGTTACATTAATCAATCTGGTAAATCACTGATCTGCTCCTACTTCACCAAAATCCTCTTCTACTCTCTCCCTTTCTACTGCAAGTACTGAATAAAATCTTCATCTTCTCTTCTTCTTCTTGCTAGTACTTGTACAACCTTCGGACGTAGCATGATCCAGCTCTCCTTCAAACATGGATCCTTTCATTTTCAGTGATCACTACCGCAGTGGCTCTTAATTATCAACCACAACAGGCTTATTCTTGTTCGCGGTTGACTTTTATGGGCACGGTAGTGGTTCCTGAAAAGACCATGGACTTGCAGAGCTCTTCAAAGACGTACCTGAAACAGATTTGACGAATTTTAGAAACAAACGAAACAAGCCTGGAAAATGCTCAACAAAGACATTAAAGTGAAGAAATCCTAACCTAACGAACATATCTGGTAAATCATTGATCTGATATGAAAACTAGCTAGTAGGTAGCATATGACTCGGGCTCAGCAAACCTTTGTTTCCATGCCCATCTTCATCATCTTCCTTCACCACCCCACCACCAAAAGAATGAGAACTGATCATTTCAAGCTATTGTTAATGCAGTGAAGTGCAGTTGTTGGTGTACATATGCTCTTCACTGATGTCCGATATAAATGCATATCGTATACCTAACCCTACCTAACTTCATCTAAAACACGTCCTCCATATCTCTGACTCTGCCTGTTCTTTCCATTTTTCCATGTTTCTTCTAGTTTTGTTTCCTCTTTCGATTTGATTTCCTTATAAGTTTGTCTCATATGGAAGGAAATAATTAATGCATAAGCGTACTTAATCGACTTTAGTATTTGCTTAGCAGAGAAATAGTTTAACCATTTGCACCAATGAGATTTCTTGACGTTGGTGTTAAATACTTTTTTCGTTTTTGCTAGATTGGAGAAATATACAATGTTACTCCAAGCTTAAAAGATCACTCTAATACCCTCCAAGGAATCTGCAACATTTGATAGCATTTGTTGGTGACGAAAATAGTGTCTGCAACTGTCACTAAATTCTTTAAAACCTGGATGCAATGACGTAGTTTTCTCGATCACTTGTTGTAAGATGCACGGATGAGCTAAAGCTATTACTTTCTCAAATTATGGTGTGGTCTGCTAAACAGATTGATACAGAAATAGTAAATATGTCAAATACAAACCAAAATCCCTCAAAAACCAAGAATATATATAATACGTATAGCATTGGATCTTATTTATCCAACTTATCCTGAGAAAATCTTCATCTTTTCTTCAACCTCCGATTGGTATTTTCCTTCCACTTTCTTCAGTGTGAAGCTTTAAACAACCAACAAAGTACTTCTCCTTAAACTGATCAGAATCATAACATCACAAGGAGCAAAACCTTTTCCAAAGTCATTCTCTGGGTGACAAAACATATCCACCAGATAGGCGCGCTCGTTAGCTCGACATTGAGAATGCATTATCCATGACCAATCCCAGCAACTCCTAGCATTGCAACTGCAATAGCTATTATTTACTGCTAGTATGCAAGCAAGATTTGCAACATCGTTTTCCCTTGGGGACGCGTCCCAAAGATGGACAATACAGGTAAAATGCCCTGTGACTCCCATCACAAGAAAAAAAGATCACCATCTTGAAGATCTTAGCATCTCTCATGGACCTAGTTTTCTTTCCAACATGGCTCTCTAGAATGCTAGTTGACATTAGGACCTTAAGTCATGGCAGGTTATTGTCCATCTGTTGATGAATCAGTGCTCCTTCTACTTTGTGACACAGGAAGACCTATATCTTCCGTACAAAAGTGGGAATAATTTTCACTGTACTATTGAATAGAAAATATACGGCCATATATAGCCTATTACAAGAGAAG
>JANIJH010000003.1:57664413-57692141 GCA_024520975.1 Erythroxylum areolatum
AACCTATAGTGCCAAAGTGCAATTTCAGTGTTGGATGACAAAGTAGCATTTGCTTTACTCCCATTTGAGCTATCAATGTAATATAATCCATCATACTCCCTAGCACTGCCAATCCTCTTCCCTGACTTCAAATCCTGGAAAACACACCCATTAGAGTAAAAGTTAGCTGTGCAATTCAGCTCTTTAGTAAATCTCTTCACAGACAGTAGGTTGCACTCCAGATCAGGTACATAAAGGACACTGGTTAGAACAAGTTCATCAACTATTATAACAGTTCCTATTCCTTCAACCTTAAGAATCTGTCCATTTGCTACCTTAACAGTTCTATGACCTTGACAAGGCAGAATATCAACAAATAGATGTTTATCACAGGTCATATGATCATTTGCCCCTGAATCAACAATCCAAATACCACGATTTGGGGTTTTAACACCAAAGGCAGTGCGTGTGTTACCTGTATTCACCATATGACTCGTAGATACCACCTTTTCAGCTTTTAGATCATACTTGCTCAGAATTTTTCTAAGTAGCTCGACCTCCTCCTTGCTCACTGGTACATTCTCACCTTCTGCCCTGTCATTTCTATCAACTGCATAGCTTTTGCTCTCTGTTCTGGTTCTATTTTTCAGATTGGGTGGCTTCCCATGGATCTTCCAGCAAGTGTCTCTAATATGTCCACTTTTCTGACAGTGCTCACACCAAAGCTTACTTGATTTTTTCCTTGATTCTGGTCCAGTAGTTCCCTTGGCAGCCATAGCTGAGGATTCAGGAACCCCATTGTTGTTTAGAGTCCCATGTATCAGTTGTCTTCTGCTTTCTTCACACTTAACAAGATTGACTGCTCCCATGACTGTTGGAAGTGGACTGGTAGCCATGATTCTGCCACGAACATCATCATAAATTGAGTTTAAGCCCAGCAGAAACTCATACACTCGTTCCCTTTCCACAATCCTCCTGTAGCAATTCAAATCTTCATTGCACATCCATTGGTGAGGATCATAAAGATCCAATTGTTGCCATAGTTTCACCAATGCTGTGTAATATTGAGTCACTGTCTTCTCTCCTTGCTTGGTCTCTCTCAAGAGACTCTTAATCTGGAACAAGGCAGCAGTATTTTCGATAGTAGAATAGGTCAGTTTGGCATTTTCCCAAATTTCTTTTGCAGATGTGGCTAGGACAAACTGCTCGCTGACTTCCAGGGTCATTGAGTTGATCAACCAACTCATAACAAGGTTGTTTTCGGCCATCCAAGTCTGATATTTTGGGTCTGATGGGTCAGACGCAGCAGGTGGCGCTGTGCTTAAGTATTTCTCTTTCCCTCTCCCTCTTATGAACATGAGCACCGAGTGAGACCATGGTAGGTAATTATTCCCATTCAGTCTATGACTGACTATGCTGGTTTGGGAATTATCAGTGCTGTTCTGGAGAGAGGATGGGTTCGATGCTAATGGAGCCACACCCGATGAGCCAGCGGCAGAGATTTCCTCTGACTCGACCTGCATGGCTCTGATCGTCCCGAAAGAAATCATTCCCTAGTGTTCTGTTCTTGCTCTGATACCATGTACAAAAGTGGGAATAATTTTCACTGTACTATTGAATAGAAAATATACGGCCATATATAGCCTATTACAAGAGAAGTTTAAATCTGGAAATATATCCAGATATATCTAATCTAATCTAATCTGATCTAATCCCTTAATTTAAGGGATTTGAACTTATTCTATAGGATCTATATACAGCCTATCTATATCTCAATATAATCTAGATACAACTGTATAGTATCTGTAGAAGAATATTAGTATATCACCAACATCTTCATCACCAACATTAGTTTCATGTTCTTCAGTCAATCGCTCACCTGAAATAAAGATGACCAATTATTGACATTATCTAATCAATAGTTATCTACTACATGGCGATTTACCATCATTTTAGAAACATAAAAGACCTTTTAAGTATTCCTCTTCCCGCTATGGATATCCTGAATCAGATGGAAATTTTTTATTGTTTAAACAGTTCTCCCAGAAGCTCTTTCTTTTTTACAGATATTCCATGTTTTAGCAAATAATTGATATTTTACACCTGACGCATGTACATTCACGTGCTGAAAAGTTTCAAGGCAAACATAATGTACTACCCTAGTTCAATATCTAAACAAATATACTTATTTATAAGTTAATAATCTGAATAGTTAAGTCCACGATCACCCAGCAAATCAAATCTATCCAATAAATTTTAATATGAGCAAAGGTGATCAGCAGTGTTATCATGCTCTAGCCATATTGTTGATATAATATAAGCAGGGTAGCAACCTCTAATCATTTCCTTTAATATCTTGAGCACTAGTTTAATCATTGAACATCTCGGTTCCTAATATTGCTAGGTAATAAATTTACTGAGACATATGTAAAACATATCAGCCAAAGATAATGACAAACATATATAAAAGCATTGTCCATCTAGTTTCATCACAAGTTACACAGATTAAGCACAGCTTCTACCACACAACAGATATGGTTTGCTATAGAGTACAAAATATGAGGTCCAAACCTTACCTATGCCTGTTCCACTATAATCTCTCATTTACGACACAGATCACCCATTCTAACATGCAGTAAATTCAGAAATCTCATAACCATAAGGCTAATAAGATAGCTGCGTAGATATGTTAAGTTTAGGTGGATACACCCAAAATTATGCATCCGTATTTTATAGAAGATCAAATTGTCACAAAGGATATCAGCTTAACATAAAGATTACCAGTCTCCCATTTTGTTCATATTCCAATGATGTCAAAATATTTTGACAAATCATTTCTTGAGGGAAAATTATTATGTACTTTTCAAAATTTCATTCCACTGTGGAATACATAAGTTTATCTAAAGAATTTGCGAAATGAAATTAGACAGAATATTTAGCTCTCAAATGTCCATAGAGAAGGAAAGAGGATTATTTCCATATGGAATGACAAATAAAATTAGTATATTAATCGCTATTCATCAACTTCTTAAGAGTATTTCTTTAGTTCTCAATAAGTGACAGCAAATATTATTGTTTTAGTGAGCAACAATTATTATTTCAAAGCCAACAGTTACTTAAATCGAATTTCTTTTTTCAATGCATGGACATTTTGCATAATGGCATCATTCGAACAAGTTTATAGTTTCCTAATGAGTCAAAAACAATGCAGACATAAGTTGACGAAGACTAAATCGATTTTTTTTTCAATGCATGGACATTTTGCATAATGGCATCATTCGAAACAAAGTCATGTACTGAAACATTGCAATGCAGAGAAAAGCTTATCTAGTTTTACAATATTATAAGAAATTGCTCTAACACCAAGGATGATATGATCTTGAGTCCTCATCCATATTCCAGCAACAGAAGCCAATTTATCCATCAACTCTAGAAATTAAGAGAGCAAAACTTAAAGATTTGATGCTAAACTTGCTATTGCCAAATTATTACACCCCGAGTCTCTACAACCTTTAACTTAGACCCTTAGAATCAAGTAGAAACAAAAAGAAAGTTATATTCAGATTCAACAGAATAACAAATCAAAGCAATAGAGAATAGGAGGAAAAAAAAAAGAACAAAAAGGATCACTTGAGCAAAAGAACAGATATGGGAATCAAATACAAAGAAACTTGCAAGAGGCTCTTCTAAGTCACGCCCGGTCAAGAACCAGTCAATCCCAAGTATATGGCCTGCAAATCCGTCAACAGCATGAGGTTTACAATGTTATTGGGAGACAAACATGAAACCTCAAAACACAAAACAGGAAATTCAGAAAGAAACTCGGCAACTGAATCCGACGTTAGCCTCTGACCAAGATGACAAAACTAAAGCTTTCAATGCTATGAATTGGCCGGACTTGATTTCGTTCTGCGAAGTGTGAAGATAGCCATTTTTTATCCTTGCATACGATGGAACACTTGCATTGTATCTTTATAAACAATAGAAAAGATGGTGAGATAAGAATTTAAAACCCAAACCTGAAAAACCCAAATCTGGTAAAACGCCGTTCTAATGAGAAAGGCTGGAGCTTTGGGGTCATCATCTTCCAGGCCATGACCGAGCTGGGAATCTCCCTCCCATGGATATTTATTTCGTTGGTTTTAGTAATGGCTGAAATGAATTATATTATTGGGCTTATTTGGTATTGGGCTTGTTGTTGAGTATAATAGAACCCTAAGACTATTATAAAACCCTGCAATAAAACTCAAATTAGAAGCTAAAACCCTAGATCTCCATCTCTGTTGTTCGATTCCTTTGCGAATCCATCAAAATGTCGATGTCGAAGAGCTCCAAGATGCTTCAGTACATCAACTATCGGATGCGGGTCACTATCCAAGATGGGCGCCAGCTCGTCGGAAAGTTCATGGCCTTCGACCGCCACATGAACCTTGTCCTAGGCGACTGCGAGGAGTTCCGTAAACTCCCTCCTGCTAAGGGAAAGAAGACCAACGAAGAGCGTGAAGACCGCCGCACTCTCGGCCTCGTCCTTCTTCGAGGCGAAGAGGTCATTTCTATGACAGTCGAAGGCCCTCCTCCCCCAGACGAGTCGCGGGCCAAGGCTGTCGGCGCTACCGCCGTCGCGGGACCCGGCATAGGCCGTGCCGCTGGTCGTGGAATCCCTACTGCTCCTCTTGTTCAAGCCCAGCCTGGCCTTGCTGGACCTGTTCGTGGCGTTGGTGGGCCCGCTCCCGGCATGATGCAGCCACAGATCTCCCGCCCGCCAGTGCCTCAACTTTCTGCTCCGCCGATGACTTATCCGGCTTCGTCTGCGCCACCGGGTGGTCAGCCGCCTGTAATTAGACCTCCCGGGCAGATGCCTCCTGGGGCTTTTCCGGGTCAGGTTCCGCCCATGGGTCGGGCTCCGCCTCCGCAGGTTCCGCCGCAGTTTGCTGGAAGGCCACCTCAACCTGGATTTCCTATGCCGCCGCAATTTGGGCAGAGACCAATGGGAGTGCCGCCACCTCAGCCTCCAGCAGGGATGATGAGAGGACCGCCTGTTCCGCCTAGGCCTGGAATGCCGGCTCCTCCTCCGCCGAGACCGGGGATGCCTCCTCCACCTGCTGGCGTTTCTGGGTATGGGCCACCAAGGCCTGGTATGCCTCCTCCGCCAAATCCCCAGCAGCAGAATCAACAGCAATAATGATAAGGTGCGTCTTCTATTGTTGTTTTTTGGTGTTGTTGAAGTTGTCTTTAAGAGGAATTCTGAGTTGAACAATTACTTTAGCTTGATGCAAATTTCACATAAGCTAGTTTATGATATGAAGAAAAGAAGATTTCATTATATGTTTAATGCTGATATAGAGGTTAACATTTACGAGACTTTTGATATCGTCCGCTTGTGTATTTAGTCCCTGAATTTCCCCTTTAATTCCTTCTATCTGAACTGAGATAGAGACCAGCATTATGAGAGGGGGCATCATGATTCTACTAATTCAAGCTTGCACATTTAACAATTTAGTTATGGTAATCTTGTATTGTAGAACATAACTTTTTCACGCTTATATCCAAGTAAAATTATTGCATAAATCTGAAGATTTGGAAAAAAATCAAAGTGCTGTATAAACAATTATGGAGACTGACCTTAACCTGAAAAATTGCATTTAGGCATGAATCTACTTTATAATGAGAATTGCGCTAGGGGTTGAAAGTTATTAACGACAATTAGCCTGTTAACAAATTAATTGTCAACAAATTCTTCGCTTAGTTATATGATGTGCTAAATAAGAAAACGTGGCATGATCGATGGAAGCAAAATAAGATATTTATATTCCTTAGTTTCTAGGAGTTTAAAGAAGCTGCACTACATAGTGCATTGCAAGGATAAGTGACTTATCAGCTTCCTGATACTAATTTGTGTGGAATTGGTGCCCCATCACATCCCTCTGATGTAGGTTTAAGATCACCGTAGTCCCAAACATTGATTGACCTGGTGTTCCCAGTTTCTCCTGATCTTGGATTGAGATAGGAGGTAAGAGAATGATGTCCATGATACTAGCAGTATGGGTACTATGAGTATTGGTGTGATTATAAATACCAAAAACTTGCATAGAACGTGCACTGCAGAACTCCTGCATCCAAATATAAACCTTTCAAGTGAATGTTAAGGTGTTGTATGGAATTCATGGTTCATTGAAGCTTCTTTTGAAGGTTATTCTAATGGATTTAATAGATTGCTATTCGTGGGCACAATATTGTTTCTTTTATTTATCAGATTCTTTGACTATGGCATCATTTTATTAACATCCTGGGAATTATCCCCCTCTTTTCACTAAGGAGTTTTTCATCATTTTGCTAATATTTATAGGTGAATTTGGGTCACATTGTTGTTTACGTTGCAGGCTTGTTAAGTCCAGAGGGGAAGCATCTTTCAAGGAAGAGTTCTTTGAGGTGGTAATCTGATGGTTTGTCATCTGCGTCTCATCTGCTCCTTGACATCTGATATTGAATTTGTTGGCTGGTCGTGTTAGTTATTGAATCCTAGTTTAGGATTTTGTTACTTAGTAGCACAATATGTATGCTAATGAGAATGCAGCACCAAATGAAAGTTGTATGAGCACATATTTTGGTAAGTGAAATTCCAGGCACAGCAGGGCATTTAACTTGAAAGATACTATTGATTAATGTTACCTAGCCTCCCTCATTCTGTACACTTACGTTTCATGTCATGTGTGGTTCACCATATTTGGTATGCAGCAATGTGGGAAAGAAAAAGATGTTCACATCATGACTTCCTCGTATGATATCCCCAGCTAGCACTTTTCTTCTTCTTTTTCTCTGATGGGCCTGGTTTTGCATGGATTATAATGCTACTAGGTGGCGTTTTAAGCCCAGCTACTTTTGTTTTATTGGGTTTCTGTTGACGTATGCTAGTGCCAGATTGGTGAATGTTCTTTGACTTACTAGGTCCGGTTATCATAATGTATGTGTCAACTTAAGACAAATCCAAGTCCCATGTCACATTATAGGTTAAAGTAGCATCTAGGTTTGAAGAGTAGAGTCTTTGTACTTGGACAAAGTTTGATTATTGAGGCATGGCAAGTTACTTCTTTGAAGATAAACAAATGGGTATTAAGGTTACATTTTGTTTGGATTGTTTAACTAGGTTGAGAAAAGAGTGATCAGGTATGAAATTTTTTAAGTGATGTCACAGATAGGACAAAAGAAACGTTATCTTTTGGCGTAGCAAATGTCACGAGAGTGATGGATACCTACAACCTACCAACGGTGGAAGCTTTGGCAATAAATGTAGGCATTACACCATCTATCATTCAGATTTGTGACAACTTTAACTCATTACACTACACTACACATTCCTCCTATTCTCATATGCCAAAACCACTATAAACTCTCTTCTTCAATTGGAGTACTGACACACACACACCGCCATGTATTTGATTATTAATGCTTTCTTTCCTCAAAAGCTGAACTTGGTAAGTTTGTAAATGGGATACTTTGCTATTGCAATAGTCAAAGCCATCAAGTGATATCAAAGACAACAAGATTGAAGGAATCAGGCATTATAAAAGAAGGCACACCAACGACTATATTAATCCCTTCCAAATTATTAGCTTTATACCAAGGGACCTACACTACGCCACTTTTGTTTAATGAATGGGCAGCACCAAAGTAAAGATCCTAATTTTGGCACGTTGACATCAATTACAGATGCAATTGCACATGCTTCATTAATCAAAGTCCTGTTCAAAAAGATCAATTTTTTATTTTTTTATGAGATTATATTGGAATTTATTAATTTTATAACATTCACAGATCAGGCTTTACGGTGTGAGTCCAATCCATCATAACCTAGATCTACTGTTACATAGTACTTCTGTAATCACAGTAGCAAGCACATAGCCACTAGATCTACACATGGTAAAAGACAAAGACCAAGAACAGCCTATCAATTTTAGAACGTTGAGAGCATTATACAAACACACATAGAAAGTCCAAAAACTAGAAAAAAAACAATATCTGTCTTCATAACACCGACCAATCATTTTCAACTTGACCCACCGTAGAGTTTTTTGAAACTTTCTTCTTCACTGTGTTAATAACTATAATAATTTTTTATTCTTGTTAAAACAAACTATACTTGTTCATACGATTCAATTAACTTTGTTAATGCTTCATTATACTTTTTTTTGTACTTGGATACATTAGATGAAGGTATTAGATCATAACGAGAAAAGGAATGCAAGATGATGACATGCACAAGAACGCCGATAAAACCCACCATCAACAGTCAAGAAAAAAAGTAAAAAGCCAAAACAAACGTTCGTTTTCTAATCAAAATGTCCACCTTCGCACTACCCAAGAAAGTTTGCAGACTCTTTCCGTTGTATATTATAAGTCCCAACTCACCTTATTTATTCGTTTGTGCAAAGCTGGAGTCTTTCCTTTCCTACCCCACAAAAAAGCGAACAAAAGATTGTACCTTTTCTTCACATAGAGAACTCTGCCATTTTCTTTGATTTTCCTTCTTTCTATGGCCAGTTGACGGGTATTTGCACCCTTCTCTTCGCAGCTGGTTTGCACACTACTAAGAAAGTTCTCTGCTTTTGTGGGTTTGGGAGTTCTTCACTTGTTGCTCGAAGAAAAAGGCTGGTGCTTCAGAGTTGAGCTTATGGGCTGTCGAGCTTGAACTTGAACCTGGAGTTGTTTCACGTTTGCTGTTCATTTCCGCTGGTGTATGGTTTCTGGAACTTTGTTTTGGCCTCATAAAATAGATATTTGCAAATGACAGGGGTTCACTGGGTACATTTGACGGTGGTGATTAGCTTGGGCATGTTTCTGGGCACCTTGTGTCAGGATGATTCAGACGGTGCAAATGCTACAGCTGTTTACATTGTGACTCTTAAACAAGCTCCTACAGCACATTATTATGGGGAGCTCAGAAAGGAAACCAATGTGTTCAAGCATGGTCCTCCTGGTAGCCCAAATAAATTCAAGCAAACAAGGTAGATATATTTATTTTTTTTTCTAAATTGCTTCTTCTTTTTCACCCTGTCTTGCTTCTGGAATCTGGCTGTTTAAGTTGTTGTCTTATGTTCTTTTACTTAACTTCCTTGTCCTGGAATTTTGCTTTTAATGTTTTCAATTGTTTAGTGAATGGCCAAGGTATTATTTGGTTGTCATTTTTTTAGATTTTTTAAGTCATCATGCGTTTTCAGGTCTCTTTGGTTTAGTCTTTAATTGATTTACGTACTAGAAGAAGGAAGTCTCATTTTGTTGAGAGTTGGAAGTTAGTCGTGCTAATGCACCGGCTGATGCGGAATTGTATGTCTGCGGAAGTTCTGTTGAGTCTCTAATTGGATTCCTCCAACAGATGAAACACTTCTCTTTCTTTTCGTTTCAATTTGTAGCATTCAAAATGAGTCCATTAGGAGATGCATACTTTAAATAAGTTGGTGCTCTACTGTGTTTGTGTTTCATAATTATTTTTCCACATTTTCCTCAACATTGTCGATGATTATACTGGTCTGAGATTACTTCAGGTCTTTGTTTTATTTTTTATTGATGAAGATAGTCAAATGGAGTGATTGATGACAGTTTCTATACGTGTTGCTACATTTAGGAATAACTCTAGATCTGGTGGAAATTCTGGCTCTTATGTTGCTCGAGTTCATGATTCATTATTAAGAAGGGTGTTGAGGGGGGAGAAGTACCTGAAGCTTTACAGCTACCACTACTTGATTAATGGGTTTGCTGTTCTTGTTACCCCACAACAGGTATTATATGCTTTGTTTCTTTTCTCGATGTATGTGCATTATCATCATTTGTCATATCAATTTATGTCTATGATTCTGCTGATATGTTTACTGGTGTTACTTTCTTTTCAATCTATTCTTTCCGACATCAACAGTGCCTTCAGATTCCGAAGTACTAACTTCGTACAACAGTTGCATGTCTAATCAAAAATTTCCCACAAATTTTTGTCTGCACTAACATTCTGTGACTTCAATTCTTAGCTGAGTTTGGTTCTGTTTATTTTGAATTTACAAGGCAGACAAGCTTTCAAACAGGAGAGAAGTGTCAAATGTGGTTTTGGACTTCTCTGTCAGAACTGCAACCACCCATACGCCTCAGTACTTGGGATTACCACACGGTGCATGGGATAAAGAAGGAGGTTATGAAACTGCTGGAGAAGGAATTGTTATTGGCTTTGTTGATACTGGCATAGATCCCACTCACCCAAGCTTTGCTGATGACTTATCTGAGCGTTCCTATCCAATACCTGCCCATTTCTCAGGCATTTGTGAGGTTACTCCAGATTTCCCTTCTGGTTCTTGTAACAGGAAGCTTGTTGGGGCCCGTCATTTTGCAGCGTCTGCAATAACCCGAGGAATTTTCAACTCCTCTGAGGACTATGCTTCACCATTTGATGGTGATGGCCATGGGACGTAAGTGGCCTTTAACTTACTTTTTTGAATGTCTTACTGCAATTATGTTTATTTTGATGTGTCCCTATAAAAACGTTACCCACATCTTCAAAGTGTAGTTAACCATTTCATAACTGTCTACAGGCATACAGCTGCTGTTGCTGCAGGTAACCATGGAATTCCAGTGATAGTTACTGGTCACGACTTTGGGAATGCAAGCGGAATGGCTCCCCGTTCACAGTAATTTGTAAACTCTCTTTTAGTTGTTGATATTTTAAGAACCTAAATCTTTTAAAAGCAAAGAGACTAGTGGATTAAATTACCCGATTATAATTATTTATGGTCGATAGTCGATATCTCAAGTTGCCACAACTACTCTGATTTTTTGACTGGATTGATGGTGATTTTTGTGGCACACTGATGAAGTAAACGCCAAACCAGAGACATTGTTTACTTTTATAGGGTCTGGGAACAACTTAATTATATTGTTTATAGATCAATTTGTTATTGACTACCATGAGAAAACAAACTGAGAATCTTTTCTAGAAGAAGAGAATTGCATTGGCTTATATCAAACTTTCATCTTAAACATGAGTTGTCTATAATAAGGGTGCTTGTGTACTAATTGCATGCACTTCTCTTCAGCATTGCTGTTTACAAGGCATTATATAAGAGTTTTGGAGGCTTTGCAGCAGATGTTGTTGCGGCAATAGACCAGGTAATTTAATTAACTGGATTTGTCTGTTATAATGGTTATCTACTACATTGTTTCTCAATGAATTTTATAGCATATTTGACCCGTACAACATGGGGCTGATGACTTGATATAGCTTTTCAAAACTCTTTCTGTTCCATGAGCTTTGGTAAAACTTCAAAATCATTTCTTTAAACTTTATTTTCTATGGATTCTAGTGATTTATATCCAAACCCTGACTTCTTTTCAAAATGAAGAAATGAAAATCTACTATAAATTGTATTAATATCCTGTTTGTATCTTAGACTGTTTTAGTAAGGGAGTCAAATTCATACTGCATTTGCAGGCAGCTCTGGATGGAGTTGACATCATAAGTTTATCAATCACGCCCAACAGGCGCCCCTCTGGTGTTGCTACGTTTTTTAATCCAATAGACATGGCCTTGCTCTCAGCTGTGAAGAATGGCATTTTTGTTGTACAAGCAGCAGGCAATACAGGACCATCACCCAAAAGCATGTCTTCTTTCAGTCCTTGGATTTTCACTGTTGGTGCCGCATCTCACGATAGAGTCTATACAAACTCTATCACACTTGGGAACAACATAACCATTCCTGGAGTCGGACTTGCCTGTAAGTTTTATCATATAAAGTTGCTGCTTGCATACATTTCCTTGGCATCAGGTATACATGTTTTGAAAACACTAGAAAGTAGAAACATAAAGTATGTACATATAGTTGTATTGAACTGCGTAATTATTTGGGTGCAGTAAGTCTACCACTTTAACTGAGCGAAAATCAGATCCGGAGGGAAGCCACTAAATGAATATTGACTATAGGCAAAAAAGGAGAAAAGAAGTATGCAATTCCATGCATTAAGCCATGCTAGTGAAACTTTTACAGTAATGGCATAATAGGGAAATAAGTTAATTTTCTTGAACGAATTCCTTTTTGTTTTGTATTCCCAAGACGAAGCAGTGTTGGAATTATGAATAAACAAGTTCAACATGCAATTTTAAATTCCTATCTTAGTTTCTACGAACTAATATCATGAGCAGCCCTACCAGATATCTATGCAGAAATCTGTGGTAGTGCTGTATGGTGCAACTCAAAGAAGTGGCAATTTGTTCTTATCCTTACTCTTGTTAAGACATGTTCTTGATGTGGCATTGCATTGAATTGTGCTTTATTACCCTTGAGGAAGAGACTGACGAATGTGTTATCTTCAGCTGGGACTGATCAAGGTACTATGTACACAATGGTTTCTGCAACAAATGCTTTGAACAACGAAACGTCAATTGCCACCGATATGTATGTTGGTGAATGCCAAGACACCAGCAACTTCAATCAGGATCTGGTCCAAGGAAACATTTTGATTTGCAGTTATTCGATTCGGTTTGTGCTTGGGCTCTCCACCATAAAACAAGCCTTGCAGACAGCCAGGAACCTTAGTGCTGCAGGTGTTGTCTTCTACATGGATCCTTTTGTGATAGGTTATCAGCTTAACCCAACTCCCATGGCAATGCCTGGTATCATACTTTCATCTTCAAATGATTCCAAGGTGAAAGTTTTCTGCTGATACATGCAGTTGTATCTGTTGTCAAGTTTTTAAGTATGTCTTTGGATTACACAGCTTGGAGGGAATTCTGTTTTCTCTTTACTTTTAGGAACTTTAGAATCACTAAGCAGTACCTTACCTTGGCCTTTTCGTAGAATTTGGGAGTTAGTTTCAAGTCTATCTGTTATTACCACTTGCAACTTGACACTGAACCTAATAAATCTTTTATGATCCGTTTGACAGATATTACTTCAGTACTACAATTCTTCTCTTGAGAGGAGCGACTTCAGAAAAAGAATTGTTAAGTTTGGAGCAATTGCAAGCATTTCAGGTGGAATAAAAGCGAACTACAGTTATTCTTCTCCAAAAATTATGTATTACTCTGCTAGGGGACCAGACCCAGAGGACAGTTTTCTCAATGAAGCTGACATTTTGAAGCCCAACTTGGTGGCTCCTGGTAACTTTATATGGGCTGCTTGGAGTTCTCTTGGCACAGACTCAGTTGAATTCCAAGGTAAAATTTCTGCACGTAGATTGACAAATACAATTTTATAATTCTGAAGTATACACGACATCAGAATGGTACCTGATAGTATTAGGTGGTCAATCTCTCTTCTAGGTGAGAGCTTTGCGCTGATGTCAGGTACGAGCATGGCAGCTCCTCATGTGGCTGGGCTTGCTGCTCTGATAAAGCAAAAGTTTCCTAGTTTCAGTCCTGCAGCTGTAGCATCTGCTCTATCTACCACAGCATCTTTAAATGACAAAAATGGTGGGCCAATAATGGCTCAACGTGCTTATGCTAACCCAGATTTAAATCAGTCTCCGGCAACGCCTTTTGACATGGGAAGTGGCTTCGTGAATGCAACTGGAGCTTTGGATCCTGGTCTTATTTTTGATGCTAGTAAGTCCTTTTGTATTTATAGCATGACTCTTTAATATGGATGTTTGAGTTGCATGGACATGGGAAACTGGTAAAATGATTGATCTCTTCACATTCTTAGTGTGTCCGATCATTCTTGGCTATAAGAATGAGAAATGATTCTTAAAATATAGTATGAATTGCCAGAAAGAAACTCATAATAAAAAAGAATCTCCTCATTTAGCACGTGAGCTTGTGAGTTCTGAGAAAATCGAGAAGACTTCAGAACTCTTTATGTTAAAACATCAAAGACGGTTTGGCTTTTCTGTATGCAAGTGCTATAGTGCCCATAATATTGAAAGCGAAACAGGTTGCTAGAGATAAACTTTTTGGTGCACTTTGTTACTAATTTGCTTATAAACATGATAGAACCATATCATAATGTAAGATTATATGATTAACTTTTGCAGGTTATGACGACTATATGGCATTCCTCTGTGGAATTAATGGATCTAGTCCAGTGGTTTTGAATTACACAGGGCATGACTGTCGGAACTATAATTCATCAATGACTGGAGCAGACTTGAACCTTCCATCAATCACCATTTCCAAACTAGATCAGTCTAGAACAGTTCAGCGATCCCTTACCAACATTGCAGGCAATGAGACGTACTCTGTTGGGTGGAGTCCACCTTATGGGGTGTCTGTTAAAGTAATTCCATCTCACTTCTCCATTGCCAGCGGGGACAAGCAAGTCTTGACAATAGTTCTTAACGCAACAATGAATAACACTGTTGCCAGCTTTGGAAGGATTGGAGTTTTCGGGAATCATGGTCATATCCTTAACATTCCCTTGGCAGTCATCACTAAAATTTCTTGGGATAATTGTCCTAAGGATTAGGAAATGGAATTTGGTTTCTGTATGATGTGAATTGTAGCCTTTTGCTCTCTGTATGATTTTCTTTTTTCTTGTGAGATGTAACCAATTTTTTCATTTATTACCATGTAAAATGGGAAAACAGTTGTGAGATGTTGTACATTGATTAATAATTCTACCATGGGTTGTTAACTTTTTTTACCAGGATCATTGTCAAGTTCATGGCAAGTATTTTTAGCTAGCAGTTTTGATTCTACAAAGGCATAAGCTTGGAGGAGAATGCTATGGTCACGAGAACTAACGAACTCTACAGGAAAAGCCGACAAGCAAGAACTATATGCATCATGAAAACTGCAGATCATAACTCAGCAAATATTGCTTGCAAAGTAGATTGCGATTGGAAACAAGATTGTATTGTAAGGTGGCTCATGTTTTTAAACCCGGACCGGCCGGTCCGACTGGTGACCAGTCGGTGGTCCGGTTCGGTTTATCCTTCAAAACTGGTTATAAATTGACCCAGTCTGAACTGGTCAAAATCGGTCAATTGACCGGTCGGACCGGTCCAGTCCGACCAGTCTAACGGGTCCAACAATTTTTTTTATTTTTTTATTTTTTGAATTTTTTTAAATATTTTTAATATTATATATAATTAAATATAATTATTGCATAATTATTACGTCACACTAATTTGACCGGTGATTGAACCGATCGAAACGATCAAACCGGTGATCAATAAAGTCGGAAAGTCACCGATTCAATGACTGGTCCGACTTTCAGAACATTGAAGGTGGCAACTGTTGGTGCGGACACATAACTCCGCATGCATGGATGCTTGCAGTAATTACTTCGATACATTAATTTACCTATCAATTACTCTGCACAGAATTTTAAGAGCCTGCAAAAGGCATTAATTTGTTGTTGATTGGAAACATCATCCATCGAAGTTCACAATTGTTTTTC
This sequence comes from Erythroxylum areolatum, assembly GCA_024520975.1. Lineage (NCBI taxonomy): Eukaryota > Viridiplantae > Streptophyta > Magnoliopsida > Malpighiales > Erythroxylaceae > Erythroxylum > Erythroxylum areolatum. The sequence continues at coordinate 57,679,761 of JANIJH010000003.1, forward strand.
TCTATGTTTCATGTTTCTGCGTGGTACTCCTTATTTATATATTCTTTGTGATATAATGATATTAAAATGGAAAAAAAAAATGTTTAAGGTTTTTTGAAAAAAAAAAAGCTACCCTGCAAAACTAGCCTTGAAATGGGCTAAACAGGCTTGTTTGATTATAGTATGGCACTGGCTCAATCCGTTTCAGCAGCATTTAATGGTTTTAGAGGTAAGAAAAAGTCTGCCCCTTTGCTCTTGCAACTAATTAACACGACCGCCAAGATGGCCTCGAGTTTCAAAACCTTAGCAGGGACGGAGATAGAGAAGGAAAAATGAAAGGAAACAAGAAGTGTTGGGATTGATCATGTCAATTAATATCACTTGCAGCCCAGCTCTGCCCATCTATATATTTGAGCAAATGCCACTAGGAAGTAAAGACCTGGACTTCTTGTTTCGCTTACTACAGCAAAGTTTCATATTTGGTCGTCATGGCCTTGAAGCTAATAAGGTTACTATGCTTGATTCTCTTCACTGCTTTGACACCCGGAATTTACGCTCGCCAACTCGAGAGACGTGAAGCAGGTGAAAGAAGTGGAGAAAACATGGTGCAGTCTGTCAAGATTAATAAGGATGTAACAAACTTTGGAGAGATGAAGGACTTGTCTCCCGTTCAAAACATACCATTCGCACCACCTTTTCCTGGAATCCCATTTGCACCACCAATTCCGACATTATTCCCAATCCCAGACATTCCTTCAATTCCATTGCCACCTCCATTTAAGATTCCTAACATTCCTCCACTTCCCAGCATCAGTTACCCTTTTCCTTTCCGCTTCCCTCCCATTCCCTTCCTTACGCCACCTCCTGCTTAAGCTATCTACTTCAACTTCAGCTCTTGGAGAAAATGATGGAGACAATAAAGAAGCCACAGCATGCTGTAGGAAACCTGAAGCTGTTTGGTGATATGTCTGTAACTTTGTGCATGTATGTATGTTTGCTCATCCGTGATGTTAGTACTAAGTTTGAGATGGTAGCGAGTTGATTTTATTCGGTACCTGCTCTTCTTAACGTTACTCCAGTGTATTAATTCTGTGTTCTAGTTCAATGTCTTCTACCTTGTATCAATGTTACTGCTCTAGATTAGATAAGTTTAATGAACTTGTTCATGTTTTTCCTCTTTGAATTCTTGCATGCAACAACTCACAGGTAAAGGAAAACAAAGGATTTAAGGTAAACATAACACCATCGAATTTCAGATGTTTTGTGTCAGCATTCAGTAACGAAAGCGAATCAGTGCTTTTAAGTTTGCAGCTTTATCGAGGAGCCGGAGTTCTTAAAAAGTGGAGGCAGAGGAACTGATGGAACAGAAGGCACATTTGGGATGAAGGAAAAGGAGGAAACTCTGGGATTTTGGGCAAGCTATTAAATGGAAACTGAAGTTGGGGAAAAATGAGCTGGTAGGATTTGCATAGTTGGTTATTGGAGGGTTGGAAATGACAATGCTAGTAACATGGAATCAGAGGAGTCAGTGAAGCTTCAGGTGCTGGGAATGTTGGCCTAAGAAGACGTGGGTCGATGCCAAACTGGAGAGTTGATGCATGTTTTACGGCTGACAGGAGAGGTGAGAGGCGGAGGAGAGTTGTGAGCTGGAAAATTGCAACAAGGCAAGGAGGAGGAGGAGGAGGAGCAAGTGGCAGAGGCTGAGCCTGGAAGCCATGAGATCAAAGTATGTTTCTACTACAATGTGGATGAACAGGTTATCTAATATATGATATAAGGAGCTGGGAGGTCTGATTTACAGGTGGGAAAGTAAGGAAGTGTTCATTCGATTACAGGCAATGAGTTGAACTGCATGGGAGAGCCTATTAGGTTTGTGGGTGTGTCCAGACAAATGAGCCCTTACGAAAAAATCTAAATATCAACATAGACTAATTTTGATGCCATACTAAAATTCAATGATTCGTATACAATAATAGTTTATATCTTCACTTAAAATCTTAAGTTATTATATTATTGGTGTAAATCATCTTAATGGTTATATTGTATAAGATTATTTGAGCACCTTGATGATAGGATTTAACCCTAATGGGAATCAAATTACCTTTGATCCTTTAATATTGTTAAGTGGATCGAAGAAATTTTCAAACTTATGAAGTTATTTACCTGAGGTGTTCAAATCATCTTATAGTTTTTTTTTTTTTATAATATGGTGGGTTAAGATTTTTTAATTATAAGGTTATATCCCTAAATTTAGTTCTAGCTTCCTCAAGACTTGATTACAAATCAAATGTGTCGAGATTAAGATTTTAACTTAGTGGTTTATATGTGTTTCATACCAAAGTTTTGGTTCTAAAATTAGTTTATATCTGTCTTTTATTCTTCTTATTTATTGTCCTTATTTCTTGTTTTTGGTTATTGTTTCTTGATCCTTTTTTTTAATCTTCTTCCTATTTTCTTTCTTGTTCTTGAATTCATTGATTTCTTCTTTATTTCATTCTTAAGTTTTCTTCCTATTTTTCTTTTTATTCAATGTCTTTTACAGTCACTTGTGACAAAACAAGAAAAGAGAAGAAAGTGCTAAAATAAAAGTTGACTCATAAAAAATCATTTTAAAAAAAAAAGTTTAGTTAGAATCCATGCATCATTGCAATTATTCATAATCTTTGGAACTCCTTTGTTTTGTTTTCATTATTGTTACTTATTTACCTTTGCCTCTATTAAAATTTGAGATTAATTGAATACTATGTAGTCAATTCAATTAAGAATCAAAAGAAAAAAAATGAGTGGTAAATGCAAGAGTATATGAGCAAAATCAATAGAAAAAAGCTAAAAATTTAGAGTGAGACATGAGTGAATTAAATGATGTTAAATGAGGGAAACATGTGAGACAATGTTGTGAGATTATTACTAATATTATTTTGAAGGTTGAAGTATTTTTTAGTAGGATAGAGTTGACTAGGGAAGGAAGGATGATATGTTCATGCTACAAGCTATACAATAATAACTTAAATGCATGAATATGATGTCTGGCAACATTAAGGATCAATTGAAGATGCAAAAATACTTCTACAACCAATTTACAAAGAGGAAAATTACCATAATTTTCTAATGCATGTCGGGCACAAAGGCTAGTTCTCTAAGATGATTTCAATGGTGATGAAGCGAGAGATGAATTAAACGATAATTACCAATCACCAAAACTAATATGGACAGATTTGTAAGTCCAGGTGATTGGTAAGGTAGAGGTCTATAGAAGAGATGATAATTTTGGAACATCAAAGTGAAGATTCTTTCATTCTAAAGGAGGAATAATCCTAAGGTTTACTTACAGTGAGAGAAGAAGATGAATCTAATTTTTCACTGCTATCATTACACCAAAGAGAAAAAGGTAAAACTTGCAACTATTGAGTTTAATGACTATGCTATTATTCGGTAGGAACAACTTATGATTAGGGTGTAACCCACTGCGAATGTAATTTTCATATATTTGCACTCTATTTGTACCTATTTTTTGCTTAAATTTCTTTTATAAAGCCTGAACTTATGTGTATTTTTTTAATTTTTGTATGTAGGCAATTCGTGTGAGAAAATTGGATCAAGAGGAGCCCAAACTTGGAGAATTAGGACTAAGCCAATCAAGCAACTGGGATCGTAGTCTAGAGCAAGTCAAGCAACTGCAGCCACTTCTATCTACTTACTTTCATTTGACAAGTTGATCACAGGCTACGATAGCCTGGCCTTTGGCCAACTCCTCATTGAAAGAATGCAAAGATTTGATAGCTGGCCAACCAGATACTAGTCATGCAGAAGATTGGGAACGAATTTGGAAATAGGAGGGACCGCAAAGAATCAAAGCATTTTTGTGGCTAATGAATCGTGGTAGCCTACTCACCAACCACCAACGACACATCAGACATCTCACCACCGACCCCTCATGCCAGGTTTGCGGTGCAACTGAAACCCTTTTGCATGTACTTTGGGATGGATGTCAAGCTCGACCATTATGGCGAGGATTCCCTCGCATTGCCATTTGTGATGACTTTTTCAACGAGGACCTTAACAAATGGGTGTCAAGTAATTTGAAGCAAAATGAGCTAACGCAAGGCATCCAGTGGTGGTTAATGGTCGGTAGGGCCTATTGGTTCCTAGGGTTGTAGCGAAACCAAACCATCTTCAATGCTCAATTCTCATGGCCAACCAACCCTTACCAAATAGTGGTTGCTTACGTCCATTCGTTTGAACAGGCTAAGGAACTAGTCGGAAGGGCTTTATGGCAACCACAGCTAAGGGTAGAGACATTCGTTAGTTGGCACAGGCCTCCACCTGCATGGATAAGACTCAATACGGATAGGTCATATAAAGCAACATCCTCGCGAGCTTTAGCCAGGAGAATACTTCGCGACAGCATGGGAACTTGGATAGGAGGCTTTGCACATAATATAGGCGTCTGCATCGCCGTTTGTGTAGAACTATGGGGAGTATTTACAGGATTACAACTTGCATGGGATCTTGGCTACCGACAAGTAGAGTTAGATGAGGACTCCTTGATAGTTATTAACATATTATCCTCCTCGACTGATCAACCAATCCAGTATAATTCTCTATTACTCGGCATTCACAATCTACTCGCCAGAGAATGGGTTGTGAAGGTTAAACATGTGTACCAAGAGGCTAATCAAGTTGCGGATTGATTAGCTACTTATGCCGCTTCACTAAAACTTGGCATCTATATATTTTAAAACCCGCCTGTGGGTTGTTTATCTATCCTCCTAGAGGATGTTTCGGGAGTGTCTCTCCCCCCGCTTAGTTAATTAAGGTTTCATATATCTCCATTATAATAAAAAAAAATCTCAAACAACAAAGAAGAAATTATTGAGATAGGAAAGAAAGTATATCTAAAACATGTAGGTTTTTAAGATTAATGTGGAAATTGGCCATATAGGTAGGGTTAGCTTGAGGATTATATAAAGCATAAGATAGAAAGAGAAAGGGGAGGTGACCTGATACTTCCATCATCTATCTGTCATTTTTGGAGACATATATTCTCTTTTCATTAATAAAATCACATTTTTCTCTCATTAACATCATTGGTCATTGTTTTATTTATTTACATTATGAAGATTGTCACAGAACTACAAAGGAGGAAACAAGCTCAAGAAGAAGATTAAAATAGTTATATCCTTATTCTCTTTTGTTATTTTCTTTTCTTTAAAGTTATTAAGAATCTCGTGATGTATGGCTAGTTTTTTCAGGTTGTTAGTTAGGAAGGTTATCGATAAGCTTGTTTAAGTGTGCATTATTGATTAATGCTTTTTAACTCTTGATTGCCACTTTATTCAACCTTGAATTTAGTATAATTTAGGATTGATCAACTTAATATGCTTTGGGTAACCAATGGTCTCAAGAAAGTAATTGGTTAGAAGCTAACAAGAATGAGTAGTGGAGACTACATGATGGCTAGAGGTAGAAACTATCATCTCTAAGTTAATTAGGTTAAAAATCTCATTAGAGGGGTTAATAAAATGTAGTGCAATGCAATTAATCAACTAATGCACCCAAGATAAGTGTTAAAATTAGGCATGGTAGGTCATTAATATCTTGAGAAAGTGCTATTGGTAGGATAATAACCTTCGCCTAGATTAGTCAAAAGAATTTAATCAAATAATATTAAGGAATCACACCACTTATATGCCTATTCAATAATCAACCAATTTACACAACCTATCATTCATCACTATCTAATTGCATTCACTTTGCGTAGTTGCATCACACCATTTCTTCAGCATATCACATTTTTAATATTTTAGCATTAATTTTGTTAGTATTTGTGATTAACTTCATTTACATTCTAAAATCAACATTTTTATTTTACACCAATTCATCGGTAAATTAGTATAATAACACTAAATTAGTTCTAATACCACCTAATCCTCTTGGGAACGATTCTTGAAATTCTCTTTAGTTTGTAACTACTTTGTCCCGTGCACTTGCAGAAGAACAAAATTTTGGCTTTGTTATCGGGCAATTTTGGGTTTTAGTGGCAGGAGTAAGAGAGTGCTTTTGTTTTTTTTTTTTTGTGTTTGACTTTTTTTATGTGATTTTGTTATCTTGTAATTTAATTAGTTTATTCCTTTTTTGCTTATTAGTTTTAATAGATCATTTTTTTTCTCTTTTTATTTTCTAGGGTACATGTCAAGGAGTGCCTTTTTGAGATCATATAGTCATTGTCCAATCTCAATAAATTTTTAAGGAAGATGAAGGAAAAGGAAGGCTCTTCCTCTCTATTTAGGAAGGTATAAGAACTTCCTAATCTTGACAATGGTTCTTTGGACTTAAGTGAAAAAGAAGTCAAATTGCTCCTTCCCAAATGGCAAACGAAAAGGAACAAAGAAGAATTATTACAGATTACACTTACCCTCAACTAGCGGGTGCAAATTGGCCATTGCTAGACTAACAGCAACGACTCAACATTTCAGTATTCCTCCACAAATCATCCAAATGACACAAACTCAAATGCAATTCTTAGGCGAGCGTACTAAGCTTCGAGCTTTCATCATTGATGTTTACATCAAAACCTTTGATTAATTAGTATATGTCTCTTTTGTCATCTTATAAACCTATATATAAGTGACGTGTAAGAGGTTAGATTTATACAATCTAATAACTTAAGAACATAACTTTCTCTATTTTGCTTTTACATTACTTTAAGTCACCTGTGTACAACAATACTTTTGTGTAATCTTTACTCATATTTTTCATTCTCCTACTATTTCAATATCTTTATTTTAAGTTTGTCGAGAATAATAATACAGTAAAAATTAATAATAAGTTCTTTAGTGAGTTGCTAGTGATATCAATAGGTTAGACTAGCTCGGCCCGACCTGTCCCTTGAGCTAGGTGGCCCTCAGTCGGGCCTTGCCCATCCTTATTTTTTAAAAAAAATTTAAAATGATGTCATTTTTATCGTTCTAGTCCGACTCATGACCTAGTTAACCCATGCTTAAATTGACGTCTTATTATAGAGTTGTAATAAATTTAATCTAATATTTTAAATTTTATTTAAAATATCAAATAATGATAAGTAAAAGTTATTTCATTAGAAAGAATATGTAAGAACAGGAAATAGCTTTAATGGTAGAATTATAAATTATTAAACTTTTCTCTTTATTTAGGAAAACTTTTATTTTGGTACTTAAACTTTTAGTTCTAGTATACTTAAGTTTCTAAATTAAACTTTTTTGTAAAATTACATTCAAAATTTTGAAAAATCATTGATTAAAACTTTATTTTCATCGCTAATTGAGAAGTGATCAAAATACGTCGATTTCTTTAAATGTAACAAATTTAAATAATTATTGTTATTTAAATTAAGTAAATGTCCTTGATTATATTTTTAAAAAGTTTAAATAGATTGTCAAAAAGGTGAAATTTTATCATTAAAAGTAATATTTTAAAATTTATTAATTTATAATTTTATTTTATAAAATAATATAATTTATTGCACTTTATATATTATAAGAGTAAGCAAAATATCTTATATAATGTATTTAATAAAAATGATGGTGATGATAGATTTTGTAACTTAAAAAAATTATTATTTTTGTTAATTTGTTGAATATTATATACTTTGTATCTTATACTAAAAATTACATATGAGAGTGAAAGGTGATTTTTTTTTAATGTATAGATAACCTTATTTATACATATACTAATATATGAAAATAACAAATCTAAACAAAAATTTCATATCAAAATTTATAAATATAAGTATAATAAAACAATAACAATTAAGTGATAAAATTTTAATATTATCATTTTAAAAAATATAAATCACTATAAAATTATAATTAATTAGTAAATTACTACAGGTTGAGTTTTTAATTGAATATAAGTAGATTAATAAACAGATATTATATTTAGTAGCTACTTCATTTACTGCATAACATATAATTATAAACTATAACATATGCATATATCTTATAAAAAAACATAAAAAATTTGATATCTAATAAGATAAATAAATAATTACATTAAATACTGATGAATATTATATTATATTACATTTGATTATTTGAATTGTATTAATATTTTGATGTATTTATAAATATTGAAATAAATATGCTATTCATATAAAGATTTGCTCTAGATTTAATTTGTTGGATTTTGAAGAAATTTTAAAATAAATAAATAAATAAATTGTATTCTGTAATACATCCGATGTACAAGGTTCCTTGCGAAAATCTAGAGAGTATCATAATATACATAGTCTTTCTTTTGTATTTTTATAAACAGGTTGTTTTCGTTACTTAAACTTGTGACTTTATGGTTATAAAAGAGTAACTTTGTTAGTTACTCCAAGACTCACTCTTAAATAAATAATTTTAAAAATAAATAATTTTAAAAAAATTTAATTTTTGTTAATGTATAGTATACCACATGAAAATTTTGCTAAAATATTATTATTATATAAATTGTAGATTTATTTAATGAAGAAAAAGTTTCAAGACAAATTTACAAAAGTTTGAAAGACTTATTTAGGAGAGCGAATCCAGTACAATCGACTGTATGTGTATGCTCTAGTCTGTCTCGTTCTCCACTAAATATCAATCAACCAGCAACTCCTCTGCCACCACCGCCATGTCGTCCTCCGATCCAAATAAATTGATTGCTAAGGCCGACAAATTGTGAGTCCCTCTCTCTCTCTGTCTCTCATTTCAACAAACTTGTCCTCTCATGTGATTGCAGCATCGAACTCTTTTACCATCTTTCAAGCCATAAATGGCATGCGCGATTTGATCTGGATCTTTTCGTAGAGTGATTTTGATTACTTTTAGGGATTTTTGTCATCAGAACAAAACTTAGTTTTACAAGGTGGAATGCTGATTGGGCAACTGCCACTCAGTTGTATGAGCAAGCTGGTTTGTGATCTAATCTCTCACAAAGGTGCTTTCTTTTTATTTCTTCTTTAACCTACTGGTAATTGTTGGTTATTTCGTGTTCTGTGACAGCTAATGCTTTCAGGGTTGCCAAGAACTATGAGAAAGCTAAGGCTGCTTTCGAAAAGGCCTCCAAAGGACAAGAGATGCTCTCTTCGTATCCTGACTGTTTTTTTTTTAAAGCTTTGTTTTGGTTAATTCATGATTGTGTAGACGGATTGAATTTGTGCCCCTTTTGTTGTTGTTGTTGTATTCTTTAACGACCAAAACCAGCCCTTGGGATGCTGCTAAACACATGGAGTCTGCTGCTGGTTTAGCAAAAGAACTAGGTAACTGGAATGAAGTTGCTGACCTTTATAGAAAGGCGTCCGAGTTGTACATGGAGTGTGATAGACCACAACCTTCGTCAGATGCTTTAGCAAAGGCTGCTCGGTAACTTTTTCTTCTTTTCTTATTCTTCTTGTTCCTGGAAGATACAATTTTTTTTGCTTTCACATTTTAATTTAACCATATTTCTGAAGTTCTTTACCTTGCTTGTTCTTCTTTTTTTATCCTTCCTGTACCTAGAAGATACAATTTTTTTAGCTTTCACATTTTAATTTAACTATATTTTTGAAGTTCTTTACCTTCACTATCAACTTTGGGTCACTGTCCAGATTCAATGCTTATGAGAGATAATATACCTTGATCTTGCCACCTTTTTCATCTGAAGTTCAAGTTTGGGTGGTTAAATTAGAATGTTCTCTAATTTATGACTTGACGGTATATTTGGGGATGCTTAACTTCAAAACATACATATTACAATCATCGTCATGTTTGCTAATTGCACATTGTTGCCTTGCAATAATTATGGTGATTCCAGTCAACTGCACATTTGTCTTGCAACTCTCTTTCTCCTTTTTTTTTTTTCTAACTTACTCTGTTTTTTGTTGGGGTAAATTGCATGATGACCTCTGTTTCGGTTGTTATTGGACAACCCTCGTTAGTTTCAATTTACTTTTAGAGGTCCCTGAAGTTTGATGATTATCAAAACAGGACCTTTTGGCACTATTATACTATGTAATTTATGAAACTGTCAGCAATGTATTGTAAGTAGAAATATTTTCATTTTGTTAACCAATTCTGTTTGTTAAAAAAATAAAAATAAAATCTATACTGACGAAACATGTAAAAGAAATGCCTCTTTTACTAATTGTCAAACTATAGGAACCTCCGAAGCTAAATTCAAACAGGATGGGGTTTTCGAATAACATTGAAACCATTAGGGGTCTTATTACAATTTACGCTTCTTGTTGCATTACTGCAATTGCTCTCCCAGTCTGATGCAAATATTGGTGATGATAATTTAGCTTTTGAATGTTCTCTCATTTTGTTTAAGTTGCGTTCAAGTTTTGAATGTTGCTATATTTATTACTGCTTTCTGTTTGTGGTGCCGAATATTGCTACTAATAACTTTTTAAAGTTAAATATGCCTCACTGAATCCAAGTCTTTGAGTGGTCTTGCTTGTCATAGTGCTCTAGAAGATGCAATGCCTGATGCTGCTGTCCAACTTTATACTGATGCTTGCGTGATTCTTGAAGAGGATGGCAAGGAACAGATGGCCTTTGATCTTTATCGTGCAGCTACCGCCCTTTATATAAAACTTGAGAAGTGAGATATGCTTTTTCTTGTTTCTTTTATATTCACATCAAGAGTTTTTAGTTGGGAACTGTTCTGCTTATAAACCAAATTTCAGTTAAGCAACAACTATTATACTTGTCCCTTTTTAGGAGTTATTCTACAAGCTTTCTACCTTATCTGACAATCAAGAAGACTTAACACTGATAGCCATTTGTTGGGGTAAAGTACAATGGTGAATGATTTTTATGTTATAAACGCTGCAGGTACACAGATGCTACAGCGTATATGTTGAGATTAGGTGTAGCAGCTGACAAATGCAATGCTAGAAACAGCCAATTCAAGGTGGAGATGAGTGCTCACGCTCTTCTTGAATTTCTTTATACTTATTCCCTCCTTTTCTGCTTCAACAAATTTTCAGAATTGTTGGGAATCTAATGTGCAAGTTCTAGTAGGGATCTAGATTGTTTCTTTAACAAGTCTTCTATCGTTTCAAAGTAGTTAAACATTTTGTTTAGCAATTCTTGGAACCTAGTTCTTTATCTATGAATTGAGGCCTTAAAGTTCAGTTGGTCGCTTTGGTGATTTCAGGCCTACCTTAGTGCCATTGTTGTGTACCTTTACGCCCATGATTTAAAGCAAGCAGAACAGTGCTACAATGATTGCTCACAGTAAGTAGCCATGTTTTGGAGCCTGGAGAAGAGTTTGCCTGTGGGATTTCATGTTTGTTTTTGGGGTTAATTTATATTATATAAAAAATATACTTACTACTTTTCACTTTTCCCAGGATTGATGCTTTTTTGGAAAGTGACCAGGGCCGCTGTGCTAGTAAGCTACTCTCTGCTTACAGGGAAGGCGACATTGAAGAAATCAAACGTCTGGCTCAGTCCAGCACTATTTCACATCTAGACAACGTGGTATGTTAAACATATCCCCTTGTTTTTCTAAGTTGCATTCACTCATCTCATCTTGATATTGATGATATACTCTGGGATTATGCCTTTTTCTCTAGAAATATGACAATACAAGTTTTTCTATGTAACTTTCACAAGATCTGACCTTGATCAAATGTTGACAGATCATCAAGCTTGCTAGAAAACTACCTACTGGTGATTTAAGTGGATTCAAGAATGACGGTGGCAACGAGGAAGAACAATTGGACGAGAATGATCTCACATAGTTCTCATTCTGACGATTCTTTCTATTAAGGGGAAGGGTTGCCTTGTCGACTATGGAATTTGACCGAGTGTTTCCACTGATGACCTTCGTGCTTTAAGTGTGTTTGTTTTTCCTTTTATCATGTAAATCTGTTTTACAATCTGTTCTCTACTTGCCATTGTTGAATCTATATTGAATTTATCTGATCTAGATTGTATATAACGTTCCCAATCTGAGGCCATCAGAATAGTATCAAAGCAAGCCATAATAAATTAAAACATAAATCACTAAATTGACTAAACATTCACTTAGACATAATTTTTATTAATTTAATGCGATTCTAATTACTCATATAAGCATAGTCTACTGAACCAACCAAGAATGTCTTCCAAAGTCTTATCGTTTATCTTCATTTAGTTTGGAGGGAAGACATTGTATAGATTAGTTGGTTATGTTTCAGTTAGTTGTTGGTGTTTATGATACTCATAAGTAGCAGCCAAAACACATACTCTCAGCACTCTCCTTCTCTAGCAAATGGCTACCTATCACCCTTCACTCTTACTCTCCTTCTTCCTCTCCCTTCTCTTCCTCCCGCTAACCACTCACACCCTCACCGACCCTCTCTCTCCGCCGCTGGCCACCACCCTCCCCGACGCTAATATCACTTTCATAGCTGCTTCCACCACTCAT
>JANIJH010000003.1:57738939-57765162 GCA_024520975.1 Erythroxylum areolatum
AATAGTGTGCGCTCACCACGATTGTGGAGTGACAGCTAATGACCCTGCAAGGTAATAAGCACAAGGCTTCAGGACTCTGAAAATTGGGCTCTGAAAACGGGGTCCAACAGAAATGGTATCAGAGAAAAAGTAATAACATTAAGTTTAAGCTGTTGGGTTTCGGTCCCAACAGATGTGGTATTAGGACAAGAAGAATTACAAGGAAACCACGCTCAAGTATGACGGTATTTTGGTAAGAGTTGGATTCCGGAAATGGGATATAACAATTACAATTGTGACATATGTAGTCACAAAAGTGCTCCTGGTGTTATCTTCTGTATCACGATCATTCTCCTTGATGCACAATCATGACCCTAGTATTCTTCTCTCTGTCACTATCCGACTCCTTGAAGCATGATCGTGACAGAGGCAATGCAGCCCTGTGCATGCCTGTCATGATTATACTCCTCATGCACCCTTCATATAGCTTCGATCTTCCTTTTTCTTTGAAAACCTAATTTTCAACACTCATAAACAAATCAAACATCTCATGACACATAAAATTAAGATTGAAATCAAGCCTTAAACCACACAAACACTTAAAATATAAACAAACACTCACAATAACACAATTCTAAACCTATATATACGATAATCATCTAATAAGTACCTAAAAACATACTAAAACTCCTAAGAAAACATAGCATAAACTATACCTATCAGGAAGCAACAAACTAGCATATAGGATAGCTAAATTAATTTAGGCCAGGTACAAGATTGGGAGAATTACAAAGCTAGGTCCCAATTAATCCTCATTTAGGTACTGACTGCTAGGTAAGCTTTGTTTGCCATTAGAATTTCTCTAATCAATAAGATATTGTTGGCTGCATTGTATGCCTGTCTAATTGGTTCTCCATTAATTAGATTAACATAGAAAAAAATGAGATAGATTTTGAGACTTAATGAGTGAGCTTACTTAGGAAATTTAATGCCTACATTGCTTGGATGATACATCTCCAGTTAATGGAGTCAAAAGCCTGTGTAAATTCTATTTTGATGGCACATCTTTTGATGCTTTTCTTGGATTGATAGCTTTTGAATAATTCTTGTATTAGTAGTATATTGCCACTAATGTTCCTTCCTTGAATGAAGGCTATCTAGCTTGGGTTGATGATCGGTTGTAACGCTTTCTTGATTCTATTAGTTAGGAGCTCTTCTACGACTTTGTAGATCCCATTGCAATATGCCATTGGCCTAAGGTCATACAGTGTGGAATGGTTGGTCACTTTAGGAACTATATCACACATGTCTTACAAAGTTTCAAAGTCATATAGGGCCTTTTGAAGAATTCACTAAATAAGCCCATTATGATTTGTCTAGTATATTCCTAAGTGGAATGAAAGAATATTGTGTTAAATCTATCTAGACCTATGGCTTTTTCTAAATGTAAGCCAAACATGGTATTCTTTACTTCCTCTAAGGTAACTTCTTTATTTAGCTCAGCTTCCAGATGTCTTAGAAAGGAATTTGTTAGTGAAAGTTTGAACTCCTTAGGAAAAAGGAACTCCACATGGCTATCTATAAAAAGGGATTTGAAATAGGGGTAAGCTAGTTTGTTGAGTTCCTCTTGCTTTGTAATCAAATTCCCTTCATTGTCCCTCACGAAAACTAGTGTTTTTGTTTTGCCTTGCATGAAATGATTGATAAGAGAATCTAGTATCGGATTCTCCTTCTTAAGCAAGTTGATACTAGCTTTTTGTCTGAGATGTGAATTATATGTTTCCAAAGTAGTATAGTATTCTTTTAATATTGTAGATTCCAAAGCTCTCAAGCTAGTGTTTGATAAGTTAGAAATTAGATTATCTTGTAACTTCAAAAGTTCCTTAAAGGATGAGTTTTCCATTGGTGGTCGGGGAAGATTCTGACTTATTCAGAGATATCAAGAATTGCTAGATACTTTTTAGAGCTTGTTAGCAATGGAAGGCTTTTGATCTCATAAATTTTTCCTTACCCCTTCCCGAATTAGATATGTGAATATAGGGTTTTTAAGTCATACACTAAAAAATATAGATAGGGCTTTCCTATTGAGCTTATGGGAATATATTAAAATGGTTATAAGGGTATGGTATGATACTAAGCAATTGTGAAAATTGGTAGACCGGTGGGGAAAAATCCTCAACCATTATGTATTCACAAGGCTTTTGTTAACTTTCTTTTTATATGAAGTTAACCTTGCTCTATCCATTACCAAGTAAATTGGTTCTATGCCAAGTGTAGATCTTTTTATTCCAAGTTACTAGTTAGCTTTGCTAGTAGAAAGTCCTTTTGAATGAACTTAATGTCCTTGAGTTTAGATTTGTAAGTATGCCTTGTCCAATTGAAATCCCCAGCTATAATCCAAGGTATTGTAATGGAGCTATTCAATCTTATAAGATCCTCCCACAAAGTTACTCTTTCTTGAATTTAGATTCATAAGTATGCCTTATGAAATTGAAATCCCCAACTATAATCTAAGGTATTGTAATAGAGCTACTCAGTCTTATAAGATCCTTCCACAAAAGTGCTCTTTGAAACTCAAAGTTAGAGGCATAAACTATAGTAATTGCTATTTTAGTAGATAAGTGAGGAAAACTTAAAATACAGTGCAGCAATTGGTCAATGCATTCTCATTTCTAGAGATGAAATATGTAGGGGTTGAAAGCTAAAATGATTCTTTCATTGTAATGTTTGTTATGATTACTCAATGAAATCCACTTCTTGTTAATGAACTATAGTCCTTTACTATACTACTCCTACTTTATTTTGGTTTCTATCAAACCAACAATATGAGGCTTTTTTAGGAAGAGGAAGTTTTTTAGTGCCTATTGCTTATTATGGTTGTTGAAGCCCCTAATGCTCCATATAAGCAAGTTCATTGTAGGGTCAGTTGTGATTTTTTCATTTTCTTCTTTCCTTTAGCTTTCTTATTGACGTAGGATGTTAAAGGAGAGTCTAAGTTGCCCTTTGGTTATGTTACTGGTCTGACATTATGCTTACTAAGATTTTGCTTAGGAGAGTGGCTGATCAAATATGAGGTTTAAAGTTCTTGGTTGTTTATATTTTCATGCCTCTCCTCTTGTTTGTTTAGAATTTTCAATGACTCTTGTGTTAGCTTCTGCATTTGAGAATCATTTTCCTTAATTGTCTTATGGTTAGCAACTTCTATTGTTGTCTTTATTTAGTTTTCCTCAGTTGATGTTGGGCTCCCATTCATTTGTTCCATTGGCTCATTACTTCGTTTGCTATGTTCCCTTTGTCACTAGTATTTATGCCTTCTTGTATCTTTGGAATCTATTTTTCTATCATGCTTGGCTTTCAAGTGTATGATAGTTTCATTGTATCCTCAACCAATATCCATGTGTCAGTAAATTTAAGAAATTTGATAGATTCTAGAGCTAATTCCCCATTTGCACTTCAATGCATATATGTGCATAACCTATCCTTCTAATGTGAACAATATTTTCATCTAAAGCCAAGGATTTGCCCAACTTGCTTGGAAGGTGACTAAGGCCTTCTGTAAGCCAGTATTCTAAGGAGACCTTAAAGAAATTCACTCAAATTGAAATGCTAGCCAAACTAGATTTATTAATCTAATTCTTGGTCTCTAGTTCTAGATGTAAAATGGCTTACCTTACACATACCAAAGGCCTCCTTCAATAATTTTGGTTGTTTGTTCTTCTGTTGCTATTTTGAAAGTAAAGAAGTCATCTTCACTTATGATGAAAAAGAACTTAAAGTCTATAAAAGAAATAAAAGAGGAAAGATCAATCAATTTACAAGCTTTAATTTAGTGGGATAAATATTAGGAATTGAATTGAAATTGAAGATAAGGGTTGAAATTTATTTAGCATTAGGATTTCTTATTAGATAGGAAGTAGCAGTATTATACATAAACTTTAATTTGGTAGGATGAAGATTGTGAATTGAATTGAAATTGAAGATAAGGGTTGAAATTTAGATAACATTAAGATTCCTTATTAGATAGGAAGTAGTAGTATTATATTATTCTATTTTAAATATGCTATCCTAATTGAATAAGATTTATAGAGTTTCTATTACATTAGGATTTAAATTAGAAATCCTTTTCTTACTAGAATAAGGATTCTAAGAACACTATATATATGTACTTAGTCTTTCATTAATAAGAAGCAATCTAGAATTTTTTTTTATAACTTGGGAGTTTTCAATTAGAAGGTGTGATGCCTTCTTCTAAGAGTGATACTTAGAACCCTTGGAGTAATTCCTAGTTTCTTATTATCCATTCTTTGTGTTCTTTACCAAATTCCAACAACCCTAACCTAAATTCTAGTCCTCTGAAACCTATATTCCTGCCATATTAAACCTCAGATCATAAGCCTAAAATTTCAACAATCAAACATTATATTCTCAACTTTACAAAATTTCAAAATTCTCTATTCCTACCAAAAATTCAACCTTGGAACTTAATATTCGACAGCCTAATACCATCCAGATTTCCTACTTTTGTGCTTTTAACTACTAGTTCATAATTCTCTTATTTGTCCTATATCAATTTGGTATCAGAGTTTTGGTTCACAATGGCGACACATAACGGAAGGACATATAGAGGAGTATTCAACGACTAGGAGCAAGATAAGACACTTCTACAAGTTATAGAAAGATTGGACCTTACTGATCCTCGATCACAAGGTGCTCCAAAGACTAGCCCAGAAAACAATACCAAACAATAAACTACATTTGATTGTGAGAGAGGAGAGAGTGAAATCCAAGAAGAAGAGGAAGAATCTGTTGAGTGCGTGTGTGAGAACGAAGCTAGAGAGGAGTTAGAAAGAGACTCTGGTGATGAACTAATTCGTCTTACAAATCTTAATATAGTGAGACGTATACTTGTAACCCTTAAGGTAGAAGAATAAGAAGAATGGCTTCGTACTACTATTTTCTTTACTCAAGTTAGATGCGGAGATAAAGTATGCAATCTTATCATTGATGGAGGAAGCAGTATGAACGTGGTATCGGAGAACATAGCAAAGCAATTGAATATATGAGGTTGCTTGGGTAGATGATATTATTATAACAGTTGCTCGAAGGTGTTTAGTGTCTTTCAAATTAGGAATATACGAGGATTTTGTTTAGTGTGATGTCATTCCTATGAAAGTATCCCACATATTACTTGGGTGGCCATGGCTTTATGATCAAGATGTGTAGCACTTCGGAAAAGTTAACACCTATAAGTTTTATATTTCATGGAAAGAAGATAGTTTTGAAGCCTATGAAGGGAGACAAGGTAGAAAAACATGACAAAATGGATTCTTTAACAAACCCTAAAAGCAAGTTAAAATGCCCGAACTAGAGGTTGAAACACCTAAACAACAGGTTTCACCTTGAACAACAAATCAAAACACAAGAACAACAGGCTGAAACATCCAGGTAGCAATATGAAAGAATCAGAAAACAAGCTAATATAATGGAACAGGGGTCGAAAAGATTAATCAGCAACTACTTAGGGTTCCGAAGCTTGATAATTCAAAACTTCATGATGTCCTTAGTGTTGTTGATGAAGATTATATTCTTGTGGATAATGAAGGAGAAGTAGATTTGAATGAAGATACAAAATGAACACAATATAAGAATAAAGGAGAAGCTATGAGTGCACTTACAAAGTCCAATAACAACAAAAAAAATTAAAGGATTTGACTACAAGAAGAAGCAATAGGTATGTTCTTGATCAGTATGTTGTAGAGAAGTCAAGTGGTTTAGTTATGAAATCATTTACAGACATGTTGGTTAAGACTTATAATGTTGTCCATATTGCTAAAATTTTCTTCAAAGAGGTTGTATGTCTCTATGGATTACCTTTAACCATCATTTCTAATCGTGACGTCAAGTTTATGAGCTATTTTTGGAGAACTTTATGAAAAACATTGAACACTAAGCTTCAATTTTCAAGTTTGTTCCATCCCCAAATAAATGGACAAACAAAGGTGGTGAATAGAAGCTTGGGAGACTTGTTAAGATATTTGGTTGGAGACAATGTGAAAAATTAGGACCTAATTCTTCTTATGGCAGAACTTGCATACAACAATTTTATTAATAGGTTTACTTGTAAGAGCCCTTTTGAGATAGTTTTAGGAGTTCAACCAAGAAAGCCTATTGATACGGTTCCTTTACTACAAACAACACTAGTTAGTGTTGAAGCTGAAGGTTTTGCATAACACACGAGGGACATCTTTGATTAGATACAACAAAACATAACAACAAATACCTTATTTTTTAAAGAATATGCTGATCAACATCGTTAATGAGTGCAATTCAATGAAAGGGACATGGTGATAGTTAGGATTCGTCCAGAGCGCTTTCAAAAAGGGAAGTATAAGAAACTTCATTCACAAAATGTGGGACCTTATAAGATCATCAAGAAGATAAGTGATAATGCTTATGTTTTGGAGTTACCAAGTGACATGGGAATAAGTCCTATCTATAATGTTGTGAATTTAACTATTTATCATAGGCAAGATGATGAACAATCCTCTGTTGCAACTGTAAGAATTCCAACCATTACCCATCTTAAAGAGGAGATAGAAGACGTTCTAGATGAACAAATCAGAGCTACCATAAATGGAGGATATCGATAATTTCTTGTTAAGTGGAAAGGAAATTCAATTTCTGACAATACTTGGATTTCAGAGTTTGAATTTCAAAAGTTGAATTCAGATTTATATGATCAATATTTTATCGCATTCAATGTTGATGACAACTTTCGACAAGCTGGGGAGAACTAATGCAAAAGAACGTAAAGCCTATAAGAGAAATAAAAGAGAAAAGATTAATCAATCACAAGCTTTAATTTGGTGAAATGAAAATTGCGAATTGACTTGAAATTGAAGATATGGGCTAAAATTCTGATAGCATTTGGATTCCTTATTAAATAAGAAGTAGGAGTATTATATTATATTATTTTAGATATGTTATCATAGTTGGATAGGACTTATAGAATTTCTGTCATATTAGTTTTTAAAATAGAAATCATTTTTCTTACTACAATAGGGATTCTAAAAACACTATATATATATAACACACTTAGCCTTTCATTAATAATAAGTAATATGGAATTTTTCTATAACTTGAGAGTTTTCAATTAGAAGTTGTGATGCTTTTTTCTCAAAGTAATTCTTATACCCTAGGAGTGATTCCTAATTTCCTACTATCCATTCTTCGTGTTCTTCACTAAATTCCAACAACCCTAACCTAAATTTCAGCCCTCTCAAACCTATAATTCTGCCATATTAAACCCCAAAATCCTAAACCTAAAATTCCAACAATTAAACCCTGAATTTTCAACTTTACAAAATTTGAAAATTCTGCATTCTTGGCCAAAATTTAACCTTGAAACCTAATATTTCTGCAGCCTAATATCATCCACACTTTCTAATCTTGTGCTTTTAACTACTAGTTCAAAATTCTCCTATTTGTCGACCTGTATCTGACTCCAAACCATGTTTGCCACGTTAGAAAAAAACCCAGCTCTTCACCACAAGTATGAGAGTCTCTTTTCCGGGAAAAAGACCAACTAAAACAGATTTCCATTTGCTTGCTCCAAAGTTAGTACCTCGCATATATTTATTATTTAACCATCATTACTATTCAAGCTCACTCGTTTAAGTTACCGTAGTTACCTCTATTGTATGCTTTAAATATACTGTATTTGATTGCGAGTTGCGTCCAATTTAATTTCTCACCCTAAGATGCTCAAACCAAGCAAATTCGAATGAATCAGATACGAGTAATGCTTTATTATCCCAAAACTGGATGCAATAACATTGGTATTTTTCTCCGTATATTTATTGATATATCACGATAAAACACTCTCTTGATAAGTCACTGCTACAGTTGTACTCTTATTGGCACAATGAACATGAACCCTTTACCAAGAACATGAACCAGACTCATTTGTAGGATTCAATCACAGCCGAAAGATCATGAATAATACAAGCTAGACGAAATTTCGAGAAACCAGCAGCTACTGTCAAGGCTTCATATTCCTTTAAAGTTCTCTCTTTTCCTCCTGGGAAAGCAAACATCATGATATCCATTCTCGACGCATATTGAGAGGCCTTGCTAGTCTCTGGTACTTCCGGCAATATGTCAGTTATTAGTATCAACTTCCCACCTTTGGGTAGGGCTTCGTAAATGTTCAGCATTAGTTTTATTACACTTTCATCGTCCCAGTTGTGACTTATGTTCTGCAATAAGTAAGACATTGTGCATCAACTTAGAGATACTTTTGATGGTTAGGTTTCTATAACAATTTGTGGGAAGAATAATCTAATCTATTTTTTGCGATAGAGAATATGGAATGGAGAAAATTAAGGGGGAAAGAGAGAGAGCTTACACTTAATCTTACCTTCAGAATTATGGCATCACCTTTTCGAATGCTACTGAACATTTCTCCTCCCACATGTTCGATACCTGCAAAACAAGCAATAGTCCACCACTTTTAACTTTCCGAATCCTTTTTGCAGTGCTGAAGCACGTAAGAGAGTCCAGTAGTATTAATGCTGATTCTGATGCGAACTGTATAAACCTTGGTGGTCAAGTTTTATAAATCGAAATTACCTGGATAGTTTTGAGCACTCCTAATCACATGTGGCAAATCATATTTTAGCATAAACGTCCATATACATCTGCTAAAATCATCAACAATAGTCAAGAAAAAGTTAAAATCACTAATGTTTTGAGTATGATATGGACCATGTAAATCCATATGAAGGAATTCAAAGCATCTGATTGTATGTATACCAAAAATATTGGAAAAGGAATGTTGTTGCATTTTTGCCATAAACAAATATCATAAACATTTTGGTATTCAAAATGAATCTTATTCGTGGAACGAATGTGAGTGAAGGATATCTAAGTTTATTGTGCGACACTACTCCATCTTCTACAGAAACTCGACTGGCAAATGAACAAGGAAAATAATTAGTTTTAGCAACGTAAGAATCCATGAGATGTTGATCAAAAGAAGAAGGATCAAGTATGTACAATCCACCTATTGTTTTTCCAACTGCTAGTATGTCATAGTCTTCAGGTCCGTAGAAGACAAAAAGAAGGATAAAAGATGAATTTGATATGTGATGTGGTTAACTTATTGACAAATAACAATTTAAAATGAAAAATGGTTATACGTAAAGCTTCGGTTAAGGTTAGTTTGTCTATTAAGTTTATATCACCAATATGATGAACAAACTTAACAGTCCCATTTGGTAGATAAACTGGGATTGGCTGATTGGTTAGATTGATGATTTTCATTTTCTTAACATCCATACGCATGTGATCTGAAGCTTCGGTGTCTATTATCCAAGAATCATTTCCAATCAATTCAAGAGAACTAAAAGAATGGCATGTAATCAAGCTAGAAATGTTAATCCGCCAATCATTTTTACTATTATGAATTGATTCCATATGAAGCTCTTCTGTTTTCCCTGTCTACCATACTTGCCAAATTTTTCTTTGACATTTTCTGTTTCTACTCCTTCAACTCCTTATATTAGTTTGGATAACTATGGATTTTGAACCACATAACTTTATTATATCCTGTCATTTTACAGAAATCATGCTTTAATTCAGATTTATTTATCGCATCCCTTCGTTTATAATTCCCTTTCCCTCCTTTATCTATCTTGTTCATTTGTCCTCTAACGAACATGGCACTGTTATTGTTGGGTTCAGTTATTGCCATGTGTATTTCCTTCTATCTCTCCATCATTCGAATTATTGAATAAGATTTTTCAATACTCGGTAATGGCTCCATCACCAAAATTTGATTCTTAACCTGATCGTAACTTTCATTTTGTCCCATTAGAAATTGTACCAGCTTATGACTTGAATTTATCTCCTCCATTTTGGTTCCAGTTCCGTATGTACATTGACTACATGAACACTTCGAAATCGGTAACAAACAACTTAACTCATCCCAAAACTTCTTCAATCTTGTAAAATATCTAACAACGGACATATTTCCTTAAGTGATTGTGCCTGTTAAGATATAGGTGATTATATCTTATTATTTAATTTTGGACATTATTTCATAATTTGACCTAGTTGTGCTTATATGGGACTCTTTTAAGATAGGATTTAATGAATAACTTATTTTAAGGATAATGACTATCCAAGGTAGCTTTTTTTTTTTTGGAAATATGACTTGATAATTGCAGCTGGATTATTGGTGTGATTAAATATCAATTCTTGTTTGACTTAGATTAAGACCCAATCTTAAAAAAGATATAGGTATGCATCACGTGACTATTGGGTGTGCTGAATGAAGTATTCTACTAAGAAAAGACTTCTTGGTGAAGGGGTTATCTAGCTTATTGGAGTTGATTGTCATATAGATTGGCTGTTGATTGGAGTTGTGTGAGTGACACCTTGTCTAGACTCCATGTGCATGACTTGGTCCTTGCCTGGTTGTATGTGTGGATTACATTGGTATGGATTATAGTACATTGAAAGGAAGCTGCAGAATGGGCATGGGTGACTTCTGGCGTGCGTGACTTCTTTGTCACATCATTCTTGGTTAGAAGCATAATCTTTGTGATTATTGATGTTGTGTTGGGCGTGGATCTCTTTTGGATTGTGCAGTTGTTGTGTTTCATTGCTGTATGCGTTTTGGATGTCCTTTGTTACGGTGATGAATTATCATTTTTTCGGTAAACTTGTATGAGCAATTGGCTTCCTATTTTGAGCTTTTCATATAACCCAAGTCTGTTTCCTTTGAGGTTGGTCTTGGTTAATTTTGTCGTTGTCGTTTTTCATGTTGGTGTGTGAAAATTTCAGAAGTTTTCGTGACTTTGTAGTTGTTGTCTTTGTTGTTGGTTTAGTGTAAAAAACTTCAATAGTTGTCTTGGTTGTTGTAGCTCTATTGGGTTAATGTTTCTTTGATGAAACGTTCGTTGATTTGAGACGTTTTATGGCTACTGTGTGTGGGATATTTTAGTGACTATATCGAAGATTCATAGCAGATTTCTTAGTTGATAACTTCCCATTCTTTTGTTGATGAAGCAACATATTTAGAGGAGTTGCTTTTTATCTCAAGTGTTTTTGTTTATGTTGAATTTTGTTTAGTCACTTAAGTTGTTTATTTTCTTTCGTTTTTATTAAACATTACTTGAGAAAATTCTTTATTGAGGTCAGCACGAAGTGGTCTTACTATTAGGTGTGAAATTCTTTTACGGGTAATAAGGACGAGGGATAGTGTCAAGAGTTGAGTGGTGTCAACTCAATAAAGCTTTGTATAAACTATTGTCGTTAGTGAAAGAATTAAGCTAGGTGAGGGCCTAGCAGATATAGGTAAGGTATGTCAAACTGTGTTACTTAATTTTGGTATTGATCTGTTTAATTTTGTATTTATTTTTCTTTTTTTTTATGCTGAAAAATTAACAATTGTTGATACAGTTACTTTATATCTAGTAACCTATAGATACAGTTACAAGTAACTACAGTATAACCTTACAAATAACTGCGGTTAAATCAAAGTTTTTGCAAAACTACATCCCTACAATTTTTTCAATTGATATCAGAGCTGGTCGTCGAATCAGAATTTGATACATCAAGTCTGTGTAGATCCTTATTTCACAATTATAACTATAAGAAAAGGGGCATCAATCATCAGGCTATTATTATTAGATGGTTCAAATTATCTTACGTAGAAATCACAGATAAGAGTATTCATTCAGGCACAAGGAACAAAAGTATGAAACTGAATTTTAAATGGCTAGACAAATCCAGAGGGAGAAGCAGTGCTTAAAGATGCATCTGAGTGGACAAAGGTTGAAGAGAAGAGAGTGCTTGAAAATTCTCAAGCCTTGCACTACATCTCTAGTGTTGTTGATGAATGTGGCTTTTCAATGATATTAGCTTGTGAATTGGTGAAAGAAGCATGGGACACTTTGTAGATTATACATGAAGGATCGAAATCTATGATACCCTCAAAACTTCCAATGTTGGCTGTGAGATTTGAAGAGCTAAATATGGATAAGAGTGAAACCATTGGAGACTTCCATGACAGACTGTGTGACATAGTAAACTAAGCACATCAACTCGAGAAGAAGTACTCTAATCTGAAACTAGTTAAGAAGATATTGAGATCGTTGCCTCTGAGGTTCATACCAAAAATTGCGGCCATCGAAAAAGCCTATGATATCACTAAATTATCTTTGGATAAGGTAATTGGGATTCTTACCAACTTTAAGATGAATTTGATGAGCGGTAATCGAAAGAAGAGCAAAGGATTGGCATTGCAAGCCGAGATTGGTAAAGTCGTGAATGACTTTGAAGATGAATCTGATGAGAATGAAGATATGAAGTATTGACAAGAAATTTCAGTAAATGGTTAAAGAAAGTAAAGAAAGATAGATCCGATCTTAGGCAAAGTAGTGGAAGGTCATCAAATAGTAATTTCAAACAACAAGGGAAAACTTAAAAGGGTGAAAACAAAGTGAAGAAAATTTAATGTCATAGTGTTAAGGCTTCAGACATATGCGAGCGGAATGTGCTAACACCTTGAAAAAGAAATAAAGGAAGCCTATACAAGCATTTGGAGTAAGAATGAATATGGAAGTGAGTATGGTAGTGAAGAAGAAGCTGTGAATAGTGTTGCGTTGGTTATTTTATAAAACAAAAGTCCAGTTGCTTGCTTAACAGCAACAAGAAGGAAGTAACTGATGATGAAAACATGAGTAAATCAGAAAATTTAAGGAAAAACATAAACAAATTAGCTCAAAGCTTAATCTCATATTATGACAGTGATGACAGTACTTTAGATGATAAAAATGAAGGTATTTATGAAGCCTATGAGTTCATGTATGCTAAATAGGTCCAAACATGTAAGAAAAATGAGAAGTTGAAGGAGGAAAACTCTACCATGAAGAGCACTATTCAAGACCTTGAGAAGAAGTTGTTATCTATAATAGATGAGCTTAATGAAACAAAGTTGAAGTTGATCAATATGGAAAAGGGAATAAGAATGTTAAATGGAGGTACTAAAAAGCTAGAAACGTTCGTGGAAACTGGTAAGACTAAAGGAGACCTCCAAGGCATTAGCTATAGATGTTAATGTCCCAAGTCGAATAATGAGAAAATTGGTGTGACCAGATTTGTATAAGGAGAAATCTCAAAGAAAAATCGGAGGTTCATACCTATATGTCACTTTTATGGAGTAATTGGGTACATAAGACCAAATGTTACAAGTTGTTGCAAATGATGTTTCAAAGGGGTCAAAATCGAAAATCTAGACACTTTCTCTTAAATTTTCAGCAGCAACTCATATTATCGAAGCACTCTTGGGTTAGAAAAGGTCAAGTACAAGCACAAAGATGTAGTGAAGGAAAAACAAGAAATTATCCAGATTCACAGTTAGTTACTATTTTTGAAGAAACTGTTAAGACTAAAGATAAGTCAGTTACTTCAGATGAAGAAATCAACCATGTAGTTGATGAACGAGATAATGTGACAAGGAATAAGTCCAGGTTTGAATTTCTTCGAATCATAGGAACTATGTGCTTTACATTTTTGAAGTATAATTCGATGTTAGTTATTAAAAAAACAAAAAAAGAGATTCAAAGGAGTTATCGTTTAGCCTTTTTGAGTTTTTATTTATGAGTTTTCTAAGGTTTAGTTGATTGATGTGAAGCTATGCTTGATGATGGGGTTTATGAATTTGATCGGTCTTATGAAGGTAGAATTGAAGTCAGCAATGATATGTTGGCATATGTATTAACTGGTAGTAAATTTTCATCTTGGCTTTCTACTATTGCACTATATGCTTATGATTCTTCCACTACACCTACTACTGATTTTATGGTTCTTTATTTGTTAAGATTGATCGCATTAAAGGCATTCTTCATTTTGGTATTGTTTTGTTCCTAGGGGGAGACAAAAAATTATTTTTGGTGAATATTCAATTTAGGGGGAGATTTTAAGGTATCTCTTTGACTATTAGTCTTACTTTTTAGCTTTTTTTTACAAAGGGGGAGAAATTTAGATGATTGTATAATTGTTCATTATTGTTTCTTTGGATGTTTCTCGAACTTGGAGAATTTGATGGATGTTCTTTAGAACTTGATGTTAGATTAAGGAGGAGTTCTTTTCTCGTGTAGATTATATGTCCAATTATTTCATTTAGGGAAAATTTCAAATATGTGACAAATAATATCAAAAAGGGGGAGATTGTTAAGATATAGGTGATTGCATCTTATTGTTTAATTTTAGACATTATTTGATAATTGGACCTAGTTGTGTTTATATGGGACTCTTTCAAGATAGGATTTAATGAATAACTTATTTTAGGGATAATGACTATCCAAGATAGCATATTTTTTTGGAGATATGACTTGATAATTGCAGCTGGATTATTGATGTAATTAAAAAACAGTTCTTGTTTGACTTGGATTAAGACCCAATCTTGCAAAAGATATGGGTGTGCATTACATGACTATTGGGTATGTTGAATGAAGTACTCTACTAAGAAAAGACTTCTTGGTGAAGGGGTTATCTAGCTTACTGGAGTTGATTGCAGTATAGGTTAGGTGTTGAGTGGAGTTGTGTGAGTGATACCTTATTTGGACTCCTTGTGCATGACTTGGTCCTGCCTGTAGGTTGTATGTGTGGATTACATTAGAATGGATTATAGTACATCAAAAGGAAGCTTCAAATTGGGCATGGTTGAGTTATGGCGTGCACGACTTCTTTGTTGCATTGTTGTTGGTTGGTAGCATCATCTTTGTGATTATTGCTGCTGTGTTGGGCGTGGATCTCTTTTGGATTGTGTGGTTGTTGTGTTTCACTGCTGTATGTGTTTTGGTTTTCCCTTGTCTATGGTGATGAATTATTATTTTTGCAATAACTGTCTATGAGCAGTTGGCTTCCTATTTTGAGCTTTTCATGTAACCCAAGTATGTTTCCTTTGAGGGTAGTCCTGCATAATTTTGTGGTTGTCATTTTTGGTGTTGGTGTGCAAAAAATTCAGATGTTTTCATGACTTTGTAGTTGTTGTCTTTGTTGTTGGTTTGGTGCGAAAAGCTTCATTAGTTGTCTTAGTTGTTGCAGCTTTATTAGGTTAACATTTCAGTGATGAAACATTTGTTGATTTGAGACATTTTATGGCTGTTATGCATGAGATGTTTCGGTGACTATATCAAAAATTCATAACATATTTTTTAGTTGACAACTTCCCGTTCTTTCATTAATGAAACGGCATATTTAGGGAAGTTGCTTTTTATCTCAAGTATTTTCGTTATGCTGAATTTTGTTTAATCACTTTAGTTGTTTATTTTATTTCGTTTTCATTAAATATTGCTTGAGAAAATCCTCTGTTGAGGTTAGTACAAGGCGATCGTACTATTAAGTGTGAAACACGGGTAGTGAGGACAAGGGATAGTGCCAAGAGTTGAGTGGTGTCGGCTCGGTAAAGTATTATATAAAACTATTGTCGGTAGTAAAAGAATTAAACTGGGTGAGAGCCCGCAAACATAGGCAAGATGTGCCATATTGCATTACTAAATTTCGGTGTTGATTTGTTTAATTTTGTATTTATTTTTCTGTTTTTATTTGTGCTGAAAATTTAACAGTTCCTGATACAGTTACTTTATATCTAGTAACCAACAAATACTGAAAGAATATAAGAAGGCAATTGACACGTGAACGAATTGTATTTATTGTGTGTTTTACTAAATAAATTTACATTGTATTTATAAATGTTGGTGGTATCTAAAAAGAAAATGAAAATCAATTGAGATACATAAGATAAAACTAAATGAGATAAATACATATCAAAGAGAAAATCATATCTGTATTGGTGGGATTGTATGAAGATCTGCATATATCTGCAAATATTTATGAGCCCCTAAATCTCCTCCCCCCCTAAGTTCACAATGAGCACAGAGAGCTTGTCCATAAAATTTTGAATTTATGGTCTGAAACACGAGCCTGGTTTTATCACTTAAGTCAAAAACTACATGAAGCTCTTTTCCTCACTCCACTTGATCTCTCTCACCTTCATGTCTTTAGGTGTGCTTGTTTTCCTTTCTTTGGGTCCCAACATATAGATAAAATCACTCTAAAGTCCTCACAGTGTGTCTTTATTGAGTATTCCTTACAGTATAAAAGTTCTCGCTACTTTGACCCTATCACCTCCAGAATTCACTTCTCACGCCATGTCTGCTTTCTTGAAACTATCTTTCCCTTTACTACTTCCTCCCCACCCACATCCTCCACATATTCCCCTCCTATCATTTCCCTTCCACTGCCTGTACCACACTCTTCTCCACCACCCCCAAACATACCATCTCCACCACCTCAATACCATATGACTACTCGCACACGTGATAACACTTGTGTTACTTAGATCCTTTCTGACTATGTTACATATTCTACTTTTACGCAAATTTTAAATGAATCAGATCCTACCTCCTTTACTCAAGTAAACAAATTGGCACATTGGCACTAAGTCATGCTTGATGAGTTTAATGATTTACATCGTAATCATAGACCCTGTTTCTTCCCCTCCTAATGCTAATATTGTTGGATGTAAATGGGTTTTTCGAACAAAACGAAATTCTGATAGTACCCTAGATCGATACAAAGCCCGTCTTATTGTTAAAGGATATCACCAAACTCCTGATCTTGACTACACTGACAACTTTAGTCCTGTTATCAAACCCATAACCATTCGCCTCATCCTTACCATTGCCCTATCCAAAAATTGGCCAATTCGTAAACTTGATGCCTACAATGCCTTTCTTAACAGAAATCTTTACAAACTAGTTTTCATGGCCCAACCCCCTAGCTTTATTGACCCTTATTGATCTTCTCATGTATGCCATATTCACAAAGCTCTGATACCATGAAAAAATAGAAGAAGAAGGCAATTGGTATGTGAACGTATTGTATTTCTTGTGTGTTCTGCTAAATAACTTTACATTATATTTATACACGTTTGTAGTATATAAAAAGATAATGAAAATCAATTGAGATATACAAGATAAAATCAAATGAGATAAATACAAATCAAGGAGAAAATCTTATCGGTGCTGGTGGGATTGTATAAAGATCTGCATATATTTATCAAATACAGTTATAAGTAACTGCGGTCAAATAGAAGTTTTTATGAAACTACACTCCTATGGTTTTTCAGTGCTGATTTCTCTCTATAACTAATATAGAAGAGGACCATTATACTCTCTATATCTTTTCTCTAATACTTCCAAAGCTCAAAAGCACTTAGGCATACAAATAAGCATTGAAGATCTCTTTAGAAATCAAATTCAGTGTCCACGAGGTAACCATACTATCGACTCTACATTATGAATAATAAACTATCGAATTTTCATTTGGTACTTTTGTATCTACCATCTATGAATCCTAACTTCATTTTTGCTTTGAGAGCTAACTTCATAGCACGATTCTATGAAAAATAATTATTACTTGTTAAAAGAGATGTTGCCAATGTCATTCTAGGATGATTAAACATTTGCAATGTTAACAAATCATTCATATTTTGAGCAACAAAATCCTCTGTTATTGAACTAAAATCTTCCTCCTCCATACCTTGATGAAGACGGTTAATAAGGATTGAACCAAAAAAACTACCAGCTCACTTCAAGAACTCTGCTCTAATATCATGTACAAATTGATATTAGAAAATTAGTTCATTTTCTCATACTTAGTTACTGCAGCTCATTACTGTTTATATACAAATTCAGTACAACAACTGACTAACTGAATAACTGAATAATTAGCACACAACTAACTCTTTTACACATGGAAAGAATAACTATATCAATATATTATTTGTTTGTTTATCCCATGTCAGTATGTTAAATCAACATATTAATAGTACATATTAATATATGTTATGTGAGCTAACACTAATATGTCTTCCTTAATCAGTCAACTTACTTGATTTTAATGGGGTTACCTAAAAAAATTATTAATAGTATTGAGAAATAATTAAAAAGGATTTATTTACCTATATCATTTGGAATGATTTCAAATATCATAGGTATACCTAAAATAATAATAACTAGTAATAATCAATTATGTAATAACAAAGTATTCTTATGATATAACAGCAACAACAACTCCCAATAAAAATCTCGCTGACATATGAGATCTGAAAAGGTTGAATAGTACGTAACTTTACTGCTAACTAGTACAGACGTTGACTTACCCTCATTCCATCACACATCTTTATTCACTTGGTTTAGTTTCTATCACACACTTTATCAATTTCTAATTTGTTACTCATTATTGTGTAATTTAAATAGGTTATGTTTAACAATGTTAACTTACAAATATATTGTTGACAAACTTAATTATTTGTACGTAGTATTTTGATCTTTCCTTCAAAACAATCTGATTCCTCCATTCTCCACCACCCCGAGTCCCTGACACCAATTTTTTTCCCCAAGCTCGCTTTCAAACAACTATTTTTTGGAACATCGATAGTGTGACGATACCTAAACTTTATGTTTTTTGGCTTTTAGTTTGTGACATAAAAACACTTGCATGGACAAGAAAAGGAAATAACCTTATATGATAAGACATACGTTGCCTTCTTTGTCAGGGTCTATTAGTGTCCTTTCTGTATTCCAATGGAGATATTTGATTACTTCTGCTTCAACATTTACACATCACTTTTACATTTTTTAGTCTTGTTTTTTCATCTGGCCCTTAATTAAACATTACTTAAGCTTACAATTCGATCTTGTAGATGATGATAATAGCTTGGAAGATCGCTTGGTGTCGTGAACTCAACAATTATTAGATGGGGCCGCCAATATGCATTTTGTCTTCAAAAGTAACGAAGAATCTCTGCAAGTGGACGCCGAACTCAGGCCTTCAACACAAGCTGACGCCGTTGATAAAATCATCAAAACAATTCCAAGCTGATTAGATCAGTCAACTCTAGCCCCAAAGGCCTTCCCTGGTCTTGAGGTAACAGTTTCAGAGCCAGTGGCAGTCATCAAGTTCCCACTATCTGACATGTAGAAATAATTGTAGTTGATTCTGGTGACCAGATCAGCTAAATGAGGGAAATTACCAACATTGAGCTTGAAAGACAAGACCTGCATAATCAAGAAAAACACTTAATTTAACATACACATTTCTGTAACTATTAAAATTCAATTCCAACCAATTCCTTCTGAGGGAACAAAACCAAGGTAAACAATGCTGATGAAAAACTTATATATCTGCACAAGGATGGATAAATCTCTGTATACACAATTCATATTTAACCACAAATACTAATAGCAATGATGAGTGATAGGTTCTATAATGGAAGTCTACATGTTAGAAACAAAAACCATAAAGGCAAGGAGAAGAAGACCTACTCTGAGAAGAAAAGCAACGCAGTCATCAAATTGCTTTTCTATTCGGTCCACCTCCATTTCACATCTAGCTTTCATTGCAGGAGCTGCTCCACTGCTACTTAGTGTTTGTTGTACAGAGTAAAAGTCCAATGCTAGGCTGAGGATGCTATTGATTCGGCTGGCAATCAAAGCCCACTTTTACAAAAGAAAATATAACCAGATTATGCCTTCGTTTGGCTGGAAGGAAGATTAAATTGAAGAGTTCAAAATAGACTGGAAGTTCTAACTTAGAAGGACACAATAAACAACCAGCTTATCTGGAACCACAAAGCATTGCCGCTGAATTGATAATAAATAGGCCTCATGCACTTCAATAACTTCATCCAGGGACCCAGCTGCTGCCATACCTTGGCATAGTTCGCACCACGCACTGTGGTATACCTACTTAAAGAATTGTAATCAAGTCCAAGAATGTTGAAATCCTTTTCTGATCTAAAGAATATTAGTTATCAGCAACAGAGACAAAATAAAGGTGAAAAGTTAATAGAAAATGAACTTGCTAAATGTTAAGCTACTTTCCTCTTCAGGGTGAACAAAAGTACACAAAATAATTCCATGAAGATAAAAGCAATGAACCATACACACGTGTATTTGAAACAAGGGTCAACACATCTTCCATAATGGATAAATAAAAACAGCATTTATATTATCTGCTTGAACTTTGAACAGCTAAAATTTGCTGCATTTTTAGACAATCTGCTCACTTGATTAGAATTTGGGGTGGGAAATGGTGGCACTAGAACAGAAAAATTTAACAAAGTGGTCATTGTGAGTAGTCATTGCTGCGGAGAGTGTGAATGGATTGAAAACGGTGCCACTGATAGAGTGAAAGTTCCAACAAACATATTGTGACATGAATACTCCAAGTCAATTTCTGTGTTTGATATCATCATTTGCCCGAGCATCAAAATTAACTTCATTAGAAAAGTACATTCTTGGAAGCAAGGACAAAACTGTGACCAGGAACAACCCTTGGAATCATTGTGCTCAAAAGGGAAGATAATTCCTTGAAATGTACCTCAAACAGTAGTGAACTTCGACATCTCAAAGTTGAATAAAGATTCAGTGTCTAGCAGCTTAGTAGTGATCTATGTATTTCTCTCTCTGTCCAAAGGTTTGCCTAAATCATTATTAACCACATAATGTTTATTGAAACTTTGAGCAAAGTCTTACTCTGTCCATCACATATTGGTGAAATGCATCCACAAAATGGAGTAGTTTCTGTTCCACTAACCAGTGATGCTTGCGGGTCTTTGATGCAGCACCTCTGCCCTGGAAGGATAAAATCAGACAACAGTCACAATTTAGATAAATCATCTTTTTCTTTTCACCAAAGAAGCAATTTTCTTCTTAAATAACAAAAATTGCACAAGCTTCAATTAATAACAGAAAACACATATGGAAGACCTTAAAGAATAATTGTTAAAGGAGAAAGGACTGGAAAGGGATAAAACCTTCCACATCCACCTCCGAGCTTTGTCAAGTACAAATTTTGCACGCTTAACCTTCAACAAGAAGCCCATCACCTAGATTGGACAGAACAGTTGGTCAACCACAAAACTGCATGGAAACAGTTTGTTCAAGTGAAGAGAATAAAGGTTACCTGGTTATATTTTTTAATTGCCTCTGTATTTGCTATAAGTTCAAGAGGCCAAGATACCTGTAAAATTATTCTACAAGTGAGGACATGGACGAAGAAACAACGATAGGTGTGCTTGAATGTAGAAAGACCTTGTACGTGAATTTCAATGAATCAAGTCCATCTAGTCCAAAGGTGTTGGGACGAATTCTACGAGAGGTTGAGGCAAGGGTAGGAGTACTAGGTTGTTCATCACCATCACTACCATGATTCTTGGTGATGGAGACAATCAACAGATCTGGAGCACTTAACAGCATGGAATCAGCAGAATTCCGAATAGATTCCTGCAGCCAACAAGGAGAACTTTATCAAGATATTAAAGGGCAATAGGTTCTGAATATAGCACATAATTACGCATCCAACATAATCTAACAGTAGTTTCATGCATTCAGCACTAGAGTGATAAAACCCATCATCAAATAAAATCAAATTACATATACATAAAGGTTATATAATTGGTGATGAGTGCAGATAATGGAAAGAGATATCTGCACCTGTAATATGGTGTTTAACTCAAACTCATCATCCAGAGTTTCTCCCTTATCCAGCTTACCGAAGACCACAGTCAAAAAATGCTGAAGTAGATCACCTGAAAATAGCAAGTTACTAGCAACCATGGCAAGGAAAACTCAAATAAATAGCAAACAAGATGTATAAGCTCAACATAGTGGCATAGATCCCAAACTTGCTACCTTCCCCTTCTTTTCAGAAAAGGAAAAGAAAGAAAAGAAAGAACTTACCCGAGCCTAGCAAGTATATGGCACGTAACACTGCAAGTTCATCCATCAATTTCCAGTCATCCATTAACTTAGACAACATGATTCTTCCAATATAGTTCACCTACAAAGTAAGAACATGAGAACCTGAAATATGTAAATTTTTTAAACTCCATTAAATAAATTACCTGTTTCTCCATGTAAACAGTAAGACATTCCTGCATGATAACCATTGGGAGTGGAGTTGTCCTTGGTTCAGTAGTCTGAATCCAGCTAAGAACTCTTGATGGAAGGGTGCTATTTGTTTGAAAAGGCAAGAGCTCTGATACGTGGGTCTGTTCCTATTTCCATATATGGGATACAACTAAAAGTCAGTTTAATAAATCATTATAAGCCAAAGACTTCTTGATCGATCATTACCTGAAAAGAAGGAAGAAGGGTCGGAAACGGAAATAAAGTTTCTAATAGCTTTGTATCATTCTGTAGACGAACATATTCAGATTTACTAAACTGAAAGCCAAGAGCATAGTCTGTTCCTCTAACTGCAGAAGATTTCATCTTTTCCCCACCAAATACAGCCTCTCGTAAAACCTCATCATTTAAAGGGGGTAAATTGAAATTTTTTGATAAATTCAATGCCCCCCAAGAATGTCTATGGAGTTCCAGTAAATTTTGTGACACAGTTATAACTGGATTTTCTGGACAGAATGCTCTTGGGAGAGGCAAATCAAACAAAACCCTTCCAACCATGTCCACTGGTTCTGCATTTGAAGAATCAGTCCCCTCCTCAGCAGATTTTAACTTGACCAATTTTTTCTGTGACAATGCACTAACAAAGAAACTATACCAAATCTTTTCTGAATGAGCTGAAGTTGATAAGTTTTCGCCATTCCCATTCTTCACCTCTTCCCTGATCGAGTCAGAAACCAGAGGATGAACAAACTTGGATTCACCTAGATCATCTTGTAAAAAGTATCTAGCAATGTGATCATCTTGGCCTATAAGACCTGCAACTGATACACAAAACATCTCAGACAAGGTTAGACCTGCTATGCTTTGTTTCTGACTCCTTAAGTTAATGTCAGCAATGGAGCATCCAAAATCATCCATTCCACTCCCTCTACTTTTCAAAGATACCACTGAGGCTGACATAGGAACATGGCGTATTAGCTGCAATGATTTTCCAGCAGCAACAATCAACTTTGCAGTGTCCTTGATAAACAAAGGGCATACATAAAGTTCTGCATCATTCTTCTCCTTTCCTTTCAATGCTTTCGTAGCACCAGACAAGGATGTAGAATCTCTTTCCTCCGTATCCTTCTTCTTAACCGTGAACGGCAAAACAGAACCTAAGGTAGCATGATTAATTTCTAAGTTGGAGAACTTAGCCTGCCTCAATTGATAGCTCTCCTCCCAGAACTCAGATTTATCAGCAGATATTGTTCTATTGGCGTGAAAGAACATCTACAGAAGAACAAAGACAAATCAGTTCTGTTATAAACTGTTAACTTTTCTATTTGTACAGCACATTTTGCCAGAGACGCATGATTAACAATCAATGTAAATGCATCCACCAGAAATATAGTACAACCTTTTTTTTTTTGTCTGGGTTGATAACTAGAAAAAGTAGACATCAAACAGGACACATAAATTTACAACCAAACTACTTTATGAACACAAACATAAACTAGTTGGATGATAGAAGGTGGCGCAACTTTTTTTTTTTTCAGTACCAGGAAGATTTGACTAAACTTTATGCTTTACAGCCTCACAACCCATAATTCAAGGCCTCACAATTATACCTCTTCAAAAGGATCATCCAGCATTCCTTGGAAAAGCCAGGTGTCAAGACCATGAATGTATGGTAATAAACTGCCCACAAAAATATGAAGCACCATTTGATAGGCTTCCTCCTGAAACAATAAAGAATAGCATTTCAACAGTCAAATCAGCAACAATTTTTGAAGACAACAGCGGGTAAAGTCATCACCACCTCACCGCCTTGCACGAGACACACTTCATCCAATTTCTTGTAAAGATAGTCAAGGATATGAACAGCCATTTCAGCAGGTGGAAAAGATGAATTACACTCAAAATACAGTTGTGGAATCGCTTCAGACACTATTTGCAATAGAAGTTCAGCACCTGAACAAAGACTAGTGCCAACTAAACCATCAGAAAATAGCCAAACACAATAACCAGAGAAAGCAACCCCATAAGAAAATAACTCAACGAAATAGCAATGTGAATAACATTCACCACATTGAACTCATGTATGCATGCACACTAACCATTTAGCACAAGATCCACGGGAAGAGGTGAAATCATTGCCAGGAAATTGAAACCATGAAATCCAACAACTTAGGGGAGAAAAAAGTTCAACTGGCAGATGTGACGCATAACAAAACAAATTCGGAACACATAATAATCAATTTCCTCAGATTAGTTAAGCAAAAATTCACTTAATCACAATAATGTCGGAGACAAACCTCGATAAAGAACTTGACAATCCCAAAAGGGTTGGAGTAATTTCAACGCTGGAGTCGAACATTTTCACTTCTTCTTTTAAGGCAATGTCACGCAACCTCTAAATTGTAGTCGCCAAAAAAAAAAAAGGTTCAAAGACATCAAGAGAAGTCAAAACAAACCTATGGAACCGATTTGAGTACAAGCATCAGAAAGCATGTGACGAAGAGAACCACACTACCTGAAGCCATTGAGAAACAACAGATGCAAATGCCCTCACAGTTGGCATAGAAGTCTCCAACTTCACTTTATTAACTAAAACCTCAACAATTTTTAGACAAGTAGCAGCATACGAAAACTGGTTTAGTAAGTTGTGAAGGCTGGTGAGGGAAAGCTGGGGCACGTACATCCCGCTTCTGACAACACAAAACCTCTGCCTAGTTTGATCCCAACAAAACATGGAACCAGACAGCCCTTGCATCATTTGCAGAACACCTCGTACTAGATTCACTTCGTTGGTCCTCAGGGCGGGCGAAATTGGCGTCGCGTAATGGATTCCATCGCCGAAAACGACATGGGTTTGTGTCCGCGCAGACATGAGAAGCTTCAATGATGCTAAATTCGATTAGGGTTCACAGGGAGCAAACTAACAAAATGTAGAAATCCCAAGAAAACGGGAAGCAGAAGCCGAATTGAGTTACATAGTTCTTGTCTTTTCCAACTGAATACAAGTGGGTAACCTCTGTTTTTGATCTTAAAGTTGGACTTTAGTTTGAATTTGTTAAAGCGGAGTCGGGGTCTGCATAAATATTTTTTTTAAGGGAAATAGAAAACAAAATTAAAAGGCAAGTATTGGAAAAGAAATCCCGACATATCCTCTAATAGGATGCGGTGGTACCTTGTGAATTTAGTGTCAAAATAGGTGATTTCAATGTCGGAGTGGACAGCTTGGATAGTAAGTCAGTCAACGCATCTGTTACTTTTTCGATAGACGTGTCGATGAACAACAGACCAACTCTTGGTGAATAGCTCTAGGATACTCGTAACTATAAGGTCGAGAGACTGGGAGCGGGCGTCCGTCG
This sequence comes from Erythroxylum areolatum, assembly GCA_024520975.1. Classification (NCBI taxonomy): domain Eukaryota; kingdom Viridiplantae; phylum Streptophyta; class Magnoliopsida; order Malpighiales; family Erythroxylaceae; genus Erythroxylum; species Erythroxylum areolatum. The sequence goes on from JANIJH010000003.1 coordinate 57,764,264, forward strand.
AAAAAAGGAGCTGATGTTGTTGAGTATTGTCTCAAAGTCAGAAATCTCAACTTCTCAATGTCAGAAATCCCAGCTTCTCAAAGTCAGAAATTGTAGCTTGCTTTCGGTGATTGTTGAGTCATAAATAGAGGCTTGATTTTTTTATGGAGTTTGGTGCAGCTAGCTTTGACATTCACCCATGGAATTCTCTATAAAAGAGAAACAACAACAACGAAGGAGAGGAGAGCACAAGATTTCTGGTGTGAAAAGAGAGAAGAAGTTATTTAGAGTGAGAGAGTAGAAAATTTCCGAAGGAGAAGAGAGAGAAGAATAGTGAGAGGGAGAGAAGAAAAATATATACATATATATTTTTTGTTTTCTTTTTCTAGTAGGGGTGGGTGAGCTAGGTTAATTTGGGTCTTTTGGAAAATTGAGTTATAAATACTATTGTATGCTCTCATTGATTATAGTGAAATACTCAGTCGTCTCCAAACTGGACATAGGCATTGCCGAACCAGTATAAAAATCTTGGTGTTCTTATTGTTGTTTTATTTTTCACTCTAAAAATTTATTAACGTTTCCGCACAACTAGTGGTATCAAAGCTCCAGTTTTTTCAACGAGGGTGTTGTAGGAGTGAAAATATGTTGGAGCTACAGTGCCAGTGAATAGTGCTGATGAACAGTGTCGATAAACAGTGTCGATGCTACAATGTCGGTGCTACAGTCCCCGTAAACAGTGCTGGTGCTACAGTCCCCGTGAACAGTGCCAGTGCTACAGTCCATTGCTACAGTGTTGTGAATAGTATTGGTACGTATTTGTGAACAGTGACGAGTAGATAGCTAGAGATAAAGACGAGCCCGTTAAGAGGGAGTCGATATCGTCATCGTCGACACTTACATCCAATAGACATCCAATCGCA
>JANIJH010000003.1:57784009-57799459 GCA_024520975.1 Erythroxylum areolatum
GCACCCTTATCGTAGGGTGTGTATCGGAATGACCTACGGGCGTCCCGGTACATATCCTATGGTAAGGGGGCGCTACACTCAAGGCTTTGATTCGATTATTTTTCCTTCTCACATTAACTTGGGAATGGAAAATTTTAGAATCCCTATCCACATCCTTCAACCAAAGCGTCATTGCTCACTGCCTCCATCGAATTTCTTCTTGCTCAGTAACCGATTATATTCAGCCTACTTCGACATTATCATCATGGATGCTACTGCCCAAAAGTAATTCCAATTCAGCTCCCACTTCCTTTTTCTTTTTAATTAAATCCCAATTAAGCCTACCACCCCATTCTTCCAATGCCACACATGTACAACATAAACTTGACTCCCTCCAGGCTTCCTTCACAACATTCATAATATCATATTCAAGGAGCCATGAATTCTCAAACCTAAACCTCTTCCTACTCCATGCATGAAATGATTTCTCAAGGTCAATAATAAGGAGCATATGATCCGAAATAGTAGTGACAGTTGCAAAGTAAAGACAGTCCGGGAAAAGATTGAGGAAATCACTAGTGGCCACAGCTTAATCTAACCTTTCCCTCATAATAGTATTCCAATACGTCTTTCCCACGTAAACAAAGAACCCGATATGGGCACCTCAAAGAGATGAGCATCTTATAAAGCACTTCTAAAACTTGAGCAAAAAAGGGTGTTCAATGCCTCCTTGTTTCTTTTGGGTTAAATCAAATCATTAAAATCCCCAACACATAGCCATTTGTCATTGCTCTAATAAGCCAAAGAGCGGAGGAGATTCCAAGAATCAGTTATTCTTTGTCTCTCAGGAAAGCCATAAAGGCCAATCAACCTCCAACTACCACCCTCCATACCCGAAATCACAACATTAATAAAATTATTAGAATAGGAACTCACAATCACAATCACCAGCTTGATCCAAAGAAGAGCAAGACCACCCCCTCTGCCAAGACAGTCCACTCCAAAACAAGAATCAAAACCCAAATTCCTTTTTATACTATCCAAATGAGAAGCTTCAATCATAGCGAAAGACTTTCTTTCAGAGACCTCAATGTGTGACGGTTGCCAAGCCCCCGACAATTCCAGCTAAAGATCTTCATTGTGATTGGCCGGCCTGGTTAGCGGTGCCTATCATTGGTAATTTTTCTTATGTTAAACTATGCAAGAGGTATGTTCCAATCGAATCCTTATTACCAGTAACGAGAGGAACCTGTGATTGTGCATGCCTCTATCTTTTCTTTCCCTCATCAAAACACATTGGATTATTCTCTTTCGCCAAATCATGTTCCATCTCATCCGAATTTGCCACCTTAGTAAATTGTCCACGTTAGCATAAACAATCCCATAATCAGTGCACTTCTTTTTTCCCACTGCTTTAACCGAAACATTATTCAAAATGGAGTTCGAATTTTGAATATTTAGATGTGATATCCTCAATCCCCCAAATTGGTATCTTTCCTTTACTATCTTCCCACCATCCTCTGATCTCAACCAAGAACTCGTTACTGGATTATTTCGTCAGATCAGAGCAACAATATCATCGTTCCATTGAAAAAAACAAGTTTCGAAGCTTTTTTTCTTCATTCTTAGATCAGAACAGAAATCCACATGCCCAATAAGTCCACAAAGATAACAAAACGAGGAAAGCCTTTCATACTTGAATTCTGCATAAGTCGTTGTTCCATCAACCATATTAATTTTCTTCTTACGAAACAGAGGTTGAACATGTCAATTGACACCCTCAATCTCATATATTGCCCTTCGTTTCCAGTAAGCCCTCGTGGATCATATTCAACAAACTTACCCACAAAATTCCCAAATCTCTTCGCCATTGTCTCTGTCATAAATCCAGGAGGGATTTATGTATTTGTAACCAATGGTCACAAAATCTAATCGGAACTGTTCTTGCATTTTCTCCTTTCTTCAAATGGTGTAGAACCAAGAAGTGTTTATTAAAAGTCCACGGACATATATCTCGAACCTTTTGCATATCTACTCCATGAAAAAACGTGAACTTGAACCTCACTTCTCCTAATTCGAAAGTATGAACTCCTCTTGCTGGTCTCCAGATGTTTGCCAAAGTATTGCTCATAGCATCAGTACTAATAATGACCTTTGTTAGAAACATACCAACAAACAAGTTCTCATTTGAATTTGTATTGTCCCCTTCCAACTCTTCCTGATTCCATCCTTCCTCCTCTACTTCATGTAAAGAGAGATTAGTCATTTCTCCTTTCATTGACTCAAATAAAAAATAAACGTGTCATGATGAACAGACAAAATTTAGAGAGAAAACATGAGAAAAAACGTGTCATAATGGACAGACTTTACTCCTCCACTTAAACACACACTAATTGATGACCCTATTTAAGCTATTATAACTAATTTGTAACACATTTTGAATATTCTTATTTGGAACTTTAGACAATTGATTTATTGCACTTTCCCACTCCTCCTTTGTCCCAACTAAAGATGAGCCCAAAACTTTCAAATCCAAAGGATTACCTCGTGATAAGAATTATATTTTCTGAATCAAACCAACATGCATTTCCAATTAAAGACTCTAGTTGAAGGGGATTATCCACATCATTAAGAACAACTAACATCTTCTTGGGTCGAAGTCTTGCTATAAGAAATGGTTTAAGTCCAGCACTGAAAAGATCTTTTACTGAATGTTCTTCACCCAATGCTTTTGAAACAAGTTCTTTATGTAAGTTCTTCATGCCACCTCCTTCTACATGTTGTCTCACCTCATACGTTCACCATTAATTCTCATGCTTGAATACTTTTCCGGTCAATCTGGAAGTTCTCTGATGTGATCCATATCCTTTTTCGTGTCATTTCTCTGACTTCAAGTTCAAATGCATACAAAGTAAAAGACTGGCCACAAAATGCCTACTTACGTTGCACTTAATCCTTCTTGATTTTTCAATATCGTCGGTGAACTGCTTGTGCTGTACATATTTTCTAATTTTTCTCATCCAACCATTGTTTAGCGTTATTCGCTTGAGCTTCCAAGTATACAAATTCAAGTCTATCTTTTTAAAAGACTGTTGCTTCTTTGAATTCTTTGTGCTCTCAATTGGATAGCGGATCTGTTAGGACATTAGTCTCCTTAGTACCAACTACAATTCTATAATGTTTTAAAAATTATACCAAAAGTTAAATTGATTAAAAAAAAATTTAAGATTTAAAAAGTTCAACTCTATAATGTTTTAAAAATTATACCAAAAGTTAAATTGATTAAAAAAAAATTTAAGATTTAAAAAGTTCAACTAATATTAGACCATCATAAAATTAACTAAAGATTAAACAAATTAAAAAAATTAAAATGATTTAAAAAGAATATTTTTTCCTATCGAAAAAATTGAGGTTTAATTAAAAAAAGAGATTGTTAAATGAAAGTTAATTAATTTATTTTGATTTATAAGAACTTATTAATTTTAAACTATACTATATTGGTTGTTTAAATCTTGAACTATACTATATACTATAATATAGTATATACTATATACTATTTAAAATGTAGGCTTCTTGTAATTTTGAACTATACTATATTGGTTGTTTAAATTTTGATTTGATCATCGTCTTGTGTATTGTTTAACATGACAACGGAATCTCATAGGAAGAGCACAACAAGGCCTCTTAGATGTAGTACATTCCTTAAAGTTGACCCTTCACGTAAAACGGAACTTACAAGGTTGTTGTTGCTGCAACTATTTTAATACAAGGTTTTATCATTACAGCTAGCAATCAACAAAGACAGACCTTAATTAAAAAAAAAAAGAAGAAGAAGAAGAAAAAGACAGACTTAGTGCTTAAGTTGGTAAAACACATCACGGGACAGGGGTACAAGAATGATCTGTAGGCCTTGGTTTAGTTAAGAGTTTGAGAATGGACATGGTGGAAATGACTAAAAGGATCAAAAGACCACCAAAGGATGCTATAAGAGCACCACCTGCATGGTCGCAGAAGGTATTAAATTTGTCACAAACTTTGTTCCACCTTGCATGTGAGTTGCCGTTCTTCCCTAGCTCCGCCATGAAAGCAGCCGCATTCACCCCTCCAGATACTAAAGCCGCCGTCATCTGACCAAAAGTAAGCAAAACGTTTTCACTTTAGCCAAAAGTCTAAGGAGAAAACGTTAAAAATATTGAACAGGTATTTGTTATTATAAGAAAATGCATTGATATATTTAAGAAAGAGATACCATATCTAAGACGGCAATTATGGCAAGACGAAATCCATTGAAATGGAACTTCTGTCCACATATCTCCACAATAATCATCATCAAGCTATGCAAAGTAGCCATTCCATTTGCTATAACGAAGAATCTGTATCGTCATCATCACCATGCAACCATTCATTAAGTTTGTATACACTTAACTGCAACTGAATCATATATAATATATCCTTGAAATGTTGAAGAAGAGCCAGAAGGATGGTAAGATTTAAACTACAGGGGGGCTTACATGTTAGCTGGAGTATGCTGAAACTTGGCGGTGAGAGTAGCGGTAACAGGGGTATTGCCAATGGTTGCTAGCACAATGGTTTTAGTCTCTTTGTTCAGTGCCATAACAAGTGTTGCCGATGCTGTGGCCATAAATGCCAACAACCTCAACGTCAAAAGAAGCCATTTCTTTGCAGGGAAGCTTGTGTCCTTCGCTTCAGCTTCGCGTTTCTGATCACCATTTTCTTGAGCCATAAACAAACGGAGTACTATACTAGCAGGAGCGAAATTATAAGACAGGTGCTGAAGAGAAACTTAAGCTTTTTACGATGTTTTGGTCCAAGAGAGTGGAAGTTAGCTATTATATAGATAAGCCGAAGTGGATAGCCAAAGTCAAATGTATAAATTAAGTCTAACAAGAAACGCATAATTTAAGTGCAAGTTTCTCTGGATGGTCTAACCATCCACTTAACTTCGCATCTGATACTCTTGGTTGTTGTTAAATCTAACTCCCAGGCTAATGCATGTAGGTCTCCAATTTTGTCTCCCTTATGGGTTTGTTTTGAGAGACAAGATCTTCTGTCCAATTTTATGGTGTTTTATTGTGTCCAGTTAATCTCAGCCATTTATTTCTGCAGGACCAATATTTATTTATGCAGGATCCACGCGGGACTCGCATAAATAAATAGCTAAAATTCATTGGACACAATAAGACACCATAAAACTGGACAGAAGACCTGACCTCTTGTTTTGGATAACGACGAACACCATTTACCAATGAAACAAAATGGACCTCCTCGCTAATGCTTACTTTCAACAGCTATCATGTAATATGACCCGTAGTTTCTCAAGAGGTGCGAAAGATTGACCATTAATGTAAGTTTTCCCACTCGACATCTTCGTTCTTTGTTAGGTAAGTGAAGATTATACTTAAACGAGGAAACTTTGTTTCCACATTCGCATTATCTTTGTTTAAACTGTCAGAGAGCTGTCTGAGTATGCTGGTCTACGTTCATATAGTTGATTATAGTAAAAGATGGATGGGGTTGGTGGAGGTAGTTGAAAGTTGATGGTAACTTGGGACTGAGACTTAAAACATAAGTTATGTAATATGAAAATGTTGGAAGAACATGACTCACTCGACAAAAACACAAATATGCGCAAACAGTATTGATCATGGTACAACATATATAATAGAACCACCCACTTCGGATTCTCGTCCTCAAAATGTATATCCACATTCAACAAATCCCTCTAAAAAGTCGCATAATAACAGAGAAAGGTTCTCTGACTGGTAATGTTGACTGTTATCCATTTCAACAAGATATACACGATGGATTTGCATATCCAAATTCCCCCTGTGAAGGGAATCAGGGTTGCAACACAAAATATACAGTAAGATCATTGAGTCTCACTGCACTATTTTTTCTCAGTTGTAACACCAACGACAACATTGCTCACCTGCAAGCATAGAGCAATTGATAAGCACATTGTTTTTCCTACAATGGAGCGGAAGGAATAATGAACTTAATAGTGTGAAAGAAACAATCTCTTAATTCCTGCAAGAATAAATCAAAAGAAGAAAGAAGCAATCAAGTCAAACTTACCAATTTGCCACTTTCATCGACGGACATGGGATTTTCGACAACAACGGTTTGAGTCGGAATTGACTGCGGAATAAAAATGGAGAGAAAATAACAATTAGAAAGAATGAAATATGTCAAAGATAACATAAATCTACCAGGAAAAACTAGCAAAGTCCAGTTGCTTACTGAGGAAGAAGGTGTCATTCCATTAGTACCATTAGGCCTGTTTACTGGAAGTGGAATCCTCATATTAGCCGTCTGCATAAGAGAAACCAAAAGGCAATCATTGCAGATTGTGATTGTCAAGATGACTTATAAATAAGGCTTTTCTGATCAAAGCCTTAATGCTTATTTGTTAAAAGGAGATCTTATACTAACATTGGTTATATAATGACAGAGTGCACACTTCACTGATGGAGCTCCAGTAGGATACATAAGTGTCGTCTGGCAGTTCCCACAGTTGATCTGAGCCACCTGGTTGGATACTATTTTTACACAATAATGAAATACAATTCAGATTAAATCAGTTACCCCCAAGCAAAACAGATGAAGTAAAATGTTGAGTTCTAAAATGAGTTACCAAACATATAGAATTTTAGACAAATTGCCAAAGAACCCATACACACAAAAGTGCACCATTAACTAAAGCCAAAGAAATTAAAATAACCTTTGAAATTGGTTTAATAGAATCCAGTATAGAAGGATATTACAAACAGTTTCAGTTCATGTGTGAAATACGCACCCTCATGTTCTCCAGAACGACGTATTAACTATTAACAGTAAATTCTATTTTCATATATGGCCAATCATTTGTACCTCAAATTCTAAATGGCAGTCCATCTCCTTTCGATAAAACGGACAATTGTAAAGGAAAAAAGATAATCTAAAATGTATTTCAGGAGGGACATGATGGTGGGAAACTAAGGACATGTAAACTATTAGTGGTCAGGGGAAAACAGAGAGGGGAGGGAGATGTTTTAGTGGATAGATCATTCACGGCCCAATAAAGAGACAATTGTTTTCAACATTCGATTCACTGTATTGGCTTCAAACCAACCGTTCAAGCAGATTTTAAATTTCAAGGAAGCATTCAGCATTCTAAGCACTAGCAACAAGTAAAAAAGCAATGCATAAATTTTCTTCTTAAGATGACTCGTTGAACAACGAAAGCTTGCAAACTAAGATATGCCCATTTCAAGTGACTATGACAAAAATGACATCTAAAATGTGAAAATTTTATGATATACCAGGTGCAAGGTTCACAGTATGACAGCAGGAGCATCTCACACTTGTTGCTCCACGTGTATACATCAGCAATGTCCTGCAACCTGCACATATAAGTTGAGCCATTTCCATCCCTGCAAATACATTTCACCAGGATTAACTTACTCTCTTCACAAAAGTTCTTACAATTGGAATCTTCTGATTGGTTCTTTTAGCAGCAAGTCCTAAAGGATGCAGATAAGTGAAGCCTTTCGCAGCTCCTCCCAAGAAGCTTAATTCCCTTGTGACTTGTACAGCATTTGAATATCAATAAGCAGCATAATCCTGAATAGAACTATTAAAGACAAAATCCCAATTCCCAAGTCTTGATTGTTATGGCTTGACAAGGGTTAGATGTACTCAAACTTCCACATGGTTTGACGAAGGGTACCTCGAAACTAGAACCATGACTTCCAAATTGAATGGATGAACCTCATTATTGAACTAAAAGCAACACTCAATATGTGATACTATATGCATCACATATACAACTAGGGATAGAGGAAATGACACAAGTAACATGATTGTAACTTTTAATTTTTCCTTCTGACAACTTTAGTTAAAATCTTAGTGCAAACCTCAGCATACATGAAATTTGGTGAACACGAGTTTTTCAAGCTTAATATGAGCTTGTGACAATATTGTAGAACTATCAAATTTTCAAACTTAACTGCTTTTGCAAGAGATTTGAGATGTGGGAACAACAGCATATTTGAAACAAGAATGAGAAAAAAGTTAACCTGGAGGAGGGACAGATGTAATTGCATTGCACAAGGCACAACAGACATTGGTAGCTCCTCTTGGATAAAGAAGAATGTTCCTGCAACCACTGCACACAATCTGGCTCTGCATACTGCAACGCAAAAAACTTCAGTATGTAATATATTCAATACATTTAACCCAACCCAACATGAAATTATCAGTTCAAAGCTCTTATGCACCCCCATAGCCAAACTTAAATAAACAATAACGACAAATTTATTCGGTAATACAACAATAATACATTATCACATAAAAATTCGATGGAAGGATTAAAGAAAGAAATGCAGCTTAAACAACAAGGTATAAATAAATGTAAGAATATGCAATATAGCACTCTTATAATATATTGAAAACCTCGTTGTGGACATGAATTCTAAAAACCAATTAACAAGATGCAAACAGCTAATCCAAAGCTATAACACAACTGAAAATCAGATGAATACAACCTAATTTTGTTTGATGAGATATTTATAAATCACATCCATAAAACTGAATACGGTTTAAACCAAATTCTCACAAGGGCTCCTAATTTGACACCTAAAATCATATGAAAAACCAATAGCCTTTGTTAACTCAGAGATATAGAACTCGTACTTCAGCTCTCTCTCTCACACACACACATTTCTCAATGTAACCAGGACCACGAACAACAGAAAAGGGGAAATTTCCCATCTTGAACCTACTCAGATGCAACCCAGATAAAGTGAAGACAAATATCTACGTGCAGTCATATAATCACGAAATTCAAGCATCCGAAATCTAAGAAAATCATCAATCACAAGGACAAAGAGACTCTAAAAGGGTCACAATCTGAAATGAAGCAATTCTGATCGCAATCCATACCTAAACAACGTAAAGAAGAAACGCCTAGGACGTTTCCACCAAAGGGAGCAACCGAATTTAATAGTCCAGCCTCCTGCAATCACAATCCCAAAAATCAAAATTCCAAACGCGATTATTCATCAAGAAAGATACCCAGAAAAAAGAGACAAAGATATTACCTCGAAAGAAAGGAACGGACTTTTTGAAGAGAGAGGACCAAAGTTTATAAATAAACCGAGAATTGACCCAAAACAGATAGGTATAATAAGGGGTTTTCTTGTGGAGTTAAAATTGGAGGTGGGTCAAAACAAAATCAGAACAAGAAATCAAGAGAAAGGACGAAGAGGGTTGTTAAGTACGTATATATATAGAAATTGGGTATCACTTATACGCGGGGATGTCTGGAATAAGAAGATGAGATCTTTTGGTGTTGTGTAAGCATTTTCTTAATCTCCTTCTTGGGATTGGTATAGAATCTGTCAACGACAATAACCAGACGAAAACGTTTTTTTGAGAAAAAAAAAAGTTTCGTCTTTCATTTCCATTTCTTGTAATTTCGTCCTTCAATATTTTCATTTTTGCTTTTCAGTCCCTCCTCTTATTTTAATTAATTAATTTTAAGGCTAAATATAGTCAACTTTTATGAATTTTAACAAAGTAAATAAAACCATAGGTTGGAAAAGAAGGTTTTCTAGAACAACTAGGACAGTTTGACTTTTATCAAGTGGGATGATCAATTGATGAAAAAAATGGCAACTGAATTCAAACCAAGATAAGGATATTTCTATTTTTTAATTTCAAGTCATCTCATTTTCTCGCAATGTTAAAACTTTTTGAGTACATTTGTTCACAGTAATAAGCGAGTGTTAAAATTTGGCTGATAATAGCAGGAAAAAGTTGAATCCATCATATTAAGCCAGTGTTAAGACATAGAAAATGGTCAACTTCATTCCAAAAGAATAGTTGGACAAAAGTTGTTAAAAATGAAGTTTGAATTTTAATTTAGTCTTGATTTGACTAACATAATTATTTCAAGTGATGCTTCACAAAAAAACATTTTGGGGGCAGAGTAAGAGAGCATTAATAGTAGAAAGTCAGAAAGAAAGAAACTCAGCATTAATAGTAGAAAGCTGAAGGGAGTACATAGTATAGTGTTCTGTAAGATATGGTTTTTCATGGCAAGTTTAGTGCACTTCTGATAGTAATCACTCATATATCCTTTATGCTTCAAACTTCTTTTTCTTTCTTTTTTTTCAGTTAAATGTACACTCAGATTCTGAATTAAGACTCAGATTCGAGCAGCTCCAGCCACTAGATGCGCCGAAGGGATGCCAACCTCTTCTCTAGATCTTCAACATCAGTGGATTCAGGACTGCATTTAGTTTGAAGAATAAATGTCATAATCAGCAAACGTAGCTGAAGAAAACTATTTAATCAAAACTAGGATAAACTATTCAAAAATTGGTATAAAACCAGGGATTTCTGTTTTTGAAAGAAGTTAAAAGATGTGGGTATTAAGATGAAGGAAGTTCAAATACAAATAAGATTCTGTCTCTTGCTCTCCTTTGGATACAGAAAAGGTTCATCTCTTGATCCAGCAATCCAGAGAAATGACCAAAATATTGACACGATTAAGTATTAGGACAAGATGAAGTAATTACTGGATTTTTAAGACAAAATAAGGAAGCACTTACCTTGTAGCAACCTTAGCAGCATTAGGAGCACTTTTTGATGCAATCCGACCCTTTGGAGCTGAAGATAACTGTCATGAAGAGGGGAAGCATTAGAAAGTTGATTAGACACTATGGAAAACAAAGGCACACTAGAATGGATATATGATACTCTATTTGTCTCAAACAAACAAACCTGAGATGCAATGTCCACTCCAATCTCATCAAGCACCTGTCATGTTTTAGCAAAATTAGAGATGGACTTGGAGAGAAAGTAAAAACAGGTGGTACTGTCCGAATTTAACCTGGTTAGTCAGCTCCTCCGTTTCTTCCTCAGCTTCATCTTTATCTAAAGTTTCATCAATAGATTCAGACATCATCTCAATCTGTGGAAACCAAAGGGATATTATGTCTTTCATATCGTACATTATGTAATTAGGCACCATGGAAATTACTTCAACCAGCACCAACAATAGTTCAAAACCCATCTAACAAACCATGTTAATGGCCATCTTGTGGTGGTAATAATTACTGAGCACCAATGGCCAAACTTTAGATGCAATTTCTTCAAGCTTCAGTTATATTAATTTAATAACTAGGAAAGAATATTACCAGGAATTTACAGATCAAATGATTTTAAATAATGCTGTGGGGCAGAAAGAAATGATACCGTCATGTCCAACTGTGCTGATTGCTTTTGGAATTCCTTTATCACTTTAGCTTGTTTTGTCGGAGCCATTTGCTGAAAAAGAAAGGCCAGGTTAACATGGTAATAAAGCTGAAAACTTCAAGAAAATTCCTTTGCAGTTCATGCTCAGTGAAGGATATAAGCACCAACCAACAAGTTGGAAAGCAAGTAATATGCTTCATTTTGCACATTCATGTGCCAAATAACATGTAATATGACATTAACATATATTGAAATTGTTCTCCTTTTCACCATTTATTGGTAATTGAAAAGCTATACTGCAAATGAATCATGTGAAAATTTGACGCTCTTGTTCTACAACTAGGCATTGCATCACAGGTGAACTTCCATTTTACCAAGCATTCGTCAAGAATATACAATGAAATGCATAGAATTATAAGATTAGTCGGGTGAACAAAGGACTATGTCAGAAAACTTCAGAATTAGGAGGTAAAAAACAAGACAAAATATTCTAGATTCCTGTTTGAAATCATACTTTGTTCATTGCCACCATTGCCTTAGTAGCACCTTTCATTCCACTAGAAATTGAAGTGCTGGCATATAGTGCCTGTAAACAAAACAGGAAAACAGTTTAGACAGATGGTAAAAACAATCATATTATCTTACTCACAAGATTAGTCAAGAAATGACCTGGGTATGGGTTGTTACACCCCTAATTTGGGCACGACTACCCTGCAAATTTGTTATTTGCTGCCGCAAACGAACAAGTTGACGAGCCAAGATTTTAGTAGCAGCCTGGGTGATACATGCATAAAACAAGTTAAGAATTTGAAGAAGTTTTTGAAATGCACGTCAATTAATTCTGAGTGACAGTAAAGGACTGCAGCGATAACCAAAAGTTCCCCATGACAGTCACATTCCTAATATCCATAGCTAAAAAAATTTGACAATCTGATCTGATGTAGCCATGTAAGCTGATAACAGAAAAACTCAGTTAACAACGATGAGCATCTGCAATGAAATCAAAACTTGCCTCATTTCCAGTTTTGGCTGTTTTCTTGATCTCTGCCACCAATTTCTTCTCCTGAATGCCATACCCACTTAACAGTCAGCAAGAATAAGAAAGAACAAAGGACTCAATTGAATTCCTTCATAACTTATACAGCTCGCGTACCTCCATCTGAAGAGATGCAATTTCACGTTCAATGCCTACAAATATCAGGAATTATTAAGAAACACTACAACTTAAAAAACAAAAAGAAGAAAAAGAAAAATTTACAAAGTACAAAACTTATGAAATCTTACCTCTGGTGGCAACAGCCATCTCTCTCTTGCTGGTCCTGAGAGCATCTGTGGGAAACACAAAATCAAATCAAACAAAATTTCACAACCATAGTGAACAAGATAGGAGAAACAAACAAGACAAAAGAAAATGTATCTCCAGTCCCGCAAAACCATCTTCCCATCCCCCGCCACCCATTAGAAAATGCAAAAACAAAATCGAAAAAAGCTTAAAGTTCAGACCTTTTGGAGACGTTTTCTTCTTGAAAATGTTCATAGTTAAACAAAAACCTGAGCTTGAAGAGGAAAGTGGAAATTTTCCCACTTGGGTTTAGTCCTCTTCGAAAATTCTCCTCTTTATTGTGCGGATACTGCAGATAGACGAATACCAGTATTAAAAAGAGAAGACCCCGGTTACCCTAACCAGCCATAGAAAGATCGATCGAAACCAAAACGGAAACCAATAAGAGAGAGAGAACACTGAAGCTTTGTCCGTTGGAGAGCGTGCAGCAACTGAGTGACTCAAGCGAGCGAACTGCAAGCAGGGTCCAGAAGTGCAACGGTGATTTTAGAGTCCGAGTCCAACTAGCCGTTACCAATTTTAAATTACTATCATGCCCTTTATATCTCTATTATTTATTATCTTAGTTCTTTAATCCATCTTTCGGTTAAATTACAATATATTTAAAATATTATTGACATATAATATTACGTAATTAATCATTATTTTGTTTCATTAAATATGTATAATATGTAATATATTAAATATTAATTAATTAATTTTGAATCAAATAATTATATTTATTATTAATTTATTTGTCTTTTGAAAAATCTTCTACTTAATTTAGACATTTCTTAAAGACCTGTCTCTCCAAAATTTGGCTGAATTCTCGTTGTTAAATTCAGAGTGATTTCTCTTCAACAGTACGCCAACTCACCCATTATCTAGCGAGAACTGGTGCGAGGGGATAAATCTCAATGGAAGCTCTGATTATTACATGACGAACCACAACTCAAAGTCTCATGCTAAGCTGCTCGAAATGGGCTTCAGCTCGACGATTCAATGCGTCCATTACACCACTATTCATCATGTCAAGACGGAAATTCGAATTGGTCTCAAATCTAAACTCGGCCAAAATATGACACCCGAAAGATCCGCCCCTTCTTCTCTAGTAAGAAGATTCCCTTCTGAATTTCTCTTGGGGCTCGAACCCCGGGTCCTAGTGTCAAATTCAAACCACTACTACGAAGAGTGGAAGCAAGCCCAAGATTCGACAGCCGTTTCTGGAATTCCACAACGAGTAGAGCACAATGTTGGTAGATGGTCTAGCCCTATCGCTGGATCAGTGAAATGCAACTTTGATGCAGCCATTCAATTAGTACAGGGAACTACGTCATATGGTATAGTGATCAGAGATGCAAATGGTATTTTTCTCAACTATTTTTCTGGTTTTGCTATCTCAAACTATACACCACTTATGGTCGAGGCTATGGTGTTCAAGGAAGCTCTAACATAGTTAACACATTTGAGCTTTATCTTGGTGGAGGTGGAAACTGACTGCCTCCAGCTAGTGCAGTGTTTCCACGGGGGCACATTCGGGAATCAATGAGATGGGAGCAATATTGAATAACTGTAAATTACTTTTTGGTAGATTTCAATCTTGCTCATTTATATGGATTCCTAAGAATGTTAATAGGATAGCTTACTTATTAGCTATAGCAGCTACAGGTTATCTCAATAGATCTAGACGGGATGTACCATCAGATTTTATCATATTTTTTGCTCATCACTGTACGATGGGAAGCCGAGTTTCCTCAGCAAATACATATGGTTTCCAAAAAAAAAGTTTGCAAAGAAATGGTAAATTGACTAATTTCACATAAAATATTGTTTGTTTATTTTACAACAAAACAGTGGAGAAATAAAGATCAGGTTTTAGGATTTGATCTTCTTCTTTGTTACCTTAGAAGAATGAAAATGGTAGGAGAAAGGTCTACCTTGAATATCCTAAACAATGTTGTGCTGGTGTTACTACTAGATTTGATTATAATATGATATTGAATTTTTTAAATTTATAAAATAATATTTGAAATTTATTATAATTGTAAAATAGCCTTTCAATGTATTTTATTGCACAATTTTACACCAACTTTATCTCAAAAAATCATAATAATAAAAATTTTAAATAATAACAATTTATTTATTTTTTAATATTATTTTCATATATTCCACGTATAAATAATAACTACAATTATTACTTAAAAGTAAATTTATATTATCAATACAATCAAATGGATACTAAATATAAGAATCTAAATCATATAAATTAAGGTAATTACCAATAAAAGTCCAAACTTTCCTCAAGTTTTTAATTATAGCTCAAAATTTAAAAAGTAGCAATAAAATGTCCAAACTTTCAATTTTTTCAATTATAACACGAAGTTAGTCCCGCTGTTATCTTTGCTGACGTGACACTACTACATTTTAGTGGACTTGACTAATTAGACATGTTAGTGTCACTAGGAGAAGCTGGTGTGATTAATGAAACGATGTCGTTTCTTGATGATAGTAAAATGATGTTGTTTTAACAAATCTGAGACAATCTCACTCACGCATGTCATTGTTTTCAACTTATAACCTAAAATCTCTCTCACTCACGCATGAAATCACTCTCACCCCATCATTCTCACCCACACTCTCACCCACTTCGCTTCCCTCCTCCCAGATGCATGAAATCCCTGGGGTTTTTGACATTACTTCGTCCCTCCCTCCTAAATGCATGAAATCCCTCCCGGACACACGAAATCCGTAAGTTTTGGACATTGCTTCATCCCTCCCTCGCAGACACAAGAAATCCCTGTTGGAAGCTTAATGAGCTCCAAATAAATTCTACAAGATTTTTTTCTTCACTTGCAAGAGCTACGGCTCTTTTTGCTTCTCTCACGTTT
>JANIJH010000003.1:57805123-57816723 GCA_024520975.1 Erythroxylum areolatum
GTTTTCTAAGTCATTCACCAATCATTAATGATCGACATGTAATATAGTTGGTTATCTAATAAGGTTTGACAGTTAAATCATACCTTAGGATAATCCGGAGTTGTAATGACGGAAGGTAATTATACATTATCCTTAACTAGGTTCCGTCTTTGTAAGATTGTTACTTAACACTATCCGGTCGTTGAGGAGTGTTGCTAGACGTCAACCTTGATTAGTAATTAATTAGATTAATTATTGCCAGCTTAGTGATGAACCTATGTGGTCACATACTTACGAGTGTAATATTTCCCATTTATGATTATTTAATTTATTATGAGATAATTTATTAAATAATTTATATGGCATATTATTATATTTTATGCTAGCACATAAAATATAATTAATATTGAAAATTTTCTTGTATAAAATAAATGAATAAAATAAAATTGTTTCATTTATAAATAATAATAAGTATTTATTTATTTATTTTTGAAAAAAATTGGCAGATGGAGGTTATTGTTTTGGTTTTATCGTTAACCAAAACAATAAACCTTGTAATGGTTACAAAAAGATGTGTCCTTTATGAATAAAAGTTGTTGACGCTGATTTTAGAAGAACATATGTATAAAGCGGATGCACATGACATAAAACGTGTGACTTGGTTTTCGTTTTTTTTGGTGGACGTTACTACAAACAAAAAGATAGGGTGTACCAAGACACGATACATAGGAGAGTTAAAAAAGAAAAGATATTCTTGGTTTTCGTTTTTGTATAGTGATACAAAAGGAGAGTTTTTTGTTTTACAAGATATATAAAACAACGCACTGCAAAATATATATATTGATATATACATTGTTTTGGTTTATGTATATAAAAGTTATATACATAAAGACAAGAGAAAAGAAGAAAAAATTGTTTTCCTCTTTTTTTTAGAAAGAGTTCTTCAAAATTTATCCAAAATCATATCAAGTGTTGAAAGTGAGATATATTTATTGATGTAGAGCACATAGAGATTTCGTAGTTTCGAAGTATAGTATTAGTTAATCCTCACAAATTTCAAGTATTTATCGTATACCTATTTTTATTATTAGTATGTTGTTAAACGCAATAAATAGTATATGATTGCATTTTTTTTTTATCTGTTGCGTGTTGCAATCCTTCACATATATGAGTGTGTAGTCTTTTAAGTGTTTATGGAAGAGCAAATGGATTTTCTTAGAACCCTTGGGGTGAATACGGCTATAGGTCAAGGTATGTTCTTATTTGAAATGCAGAGGCTAAGACATGAGATAAGACATGAGCATGTTAGTAAAAAATACATAGATCGGGATATTAGCATGTCAGAGCCCATGTCCATGTATACTCGGCCGGAGACACAAACATATAAGAACTTGTGTCCATGTGCACTAACTCTGCGTATGGTTACACTGCATACAGGGCCGTTCTTAATATTTTATAGGTCTTGTGTAAAATAAAAAAAGTTTCTATTTTTGCTTATTTTTAGACCCTCGTATATAATAAAAGTAAACAAAATATAAGTCCTTTTGTTGTTCTTTAAAAATAGGCCTTATTTTGTTTTATTTTATTTTTATAAGGATAAAAATAGGCCATATTTATCGTTTATAAAGATGGGCCCTAGGCAGGTACTCACCTTACCCTTGCCCAGGGCCGGGCACCTGCCCAAGGCCAGCCTTGGCTGCATATAGTTATTGTAATCCATATGCTGAAACGGAACGAAACAAAAATCTAGAGACAAAACATTAAAAAAAATTGGAGACAGTGAAGTGCTTGGTTGTGATGAACAAAATAGATAAAACTGTATTCGTCTCGAGGATAGAAATGTGTTTGGTTGCAGTTGACAGAATATTAAAAAAAACAGCTTCAATGACTAAAGTACCCCTGCTGTATAATATGATTGAAAATATGTAATTCATTGATTATTTTAAAATGAATGATTTGTATTAGTAATTTAATTGTATCTATAAATAAGGAATTTAAAAAATGAGTAACATAAAAATTTAATGAAATGAGCTATTGAATAGCAAAAAATTCATGCAAGTTAACAATAAAATAAATTACGTTAAATATTTTTTATAATTGTAGCAATATTTATTTTAATTGTATTTATAATTTTTTAATTACGATGAAATAAAATGATAAACCTAAATATTTAATGAAACGAGTTATTGAATAAAAAAAATCTTACAAGTTAGAAATTCTAATTCATAATAATTTAATAAAACATCTAAGCATTCATGGAATTAATTACTTAATAGGTTTAAAAAAATCCTACAAGTTAGAAGAGTTGTTAGAGAGGAGAGTAATTTTATTGGGTTTATAAGACGCAATGATCATACGGAGTTGTGGGGGGATATTTCTGGAAGTTACTTATATGTTTTGTTTCTGCCACAAGGACAAGAAATTTAGTCCCAAGGTTTTAGAAGGAACAAAAAACTTTATGTTTTTGTGATCTGGAGTCAGAACAAAAATAAGTTAGGTCAGCAACCAAACACTACAAGGTATAGAATTTTTGTGTTTTGTTATCTGTGTCCACCGACAATTGCGTATGGTTACTGTCTTCGTCAGTGGAGACAGATAACAAAACATAAAAATTCTGTGTCTCGCAGTGTTTGATTGTTGACCCAACTTATTTTTGTTCTAACTCCAGATCACAAAAACATAAATTTTTTGTTCCTTCCAAAATTATGGGACAAGATTTCTTGTCCCTGTGGCAGAAATAAAACACATAAACAACTTCCAGAAATACCTCTCCCCCATGACGCCGCATGATCATCTCTAACAACTCTTCTCATTTTATTTCATCGTAATTAAAAAATTACAAATACAATTAAAATAAATATTGATACAATTATAAAAAAATATGTAACGTAATTCAAGTTATTGTTAACTTGTACGAATTTTTTGCTATTCAATAGATCATTTCATTAAGTTTTTATGTTACTCATTTTTTAAATTCCTTATTTATAGATACAATTAAATTACTAATGCAAATCGTTCATTTTAAAATAATGAATGAATTACATATTTCTAATCATATTATACTACAAGGGTACTTTAGTTATTGATATTGTTTTTTAATGTTCTGTTAACTGCAACTTAACGTATTTTTGTCCTTGAAACGAACACAGTTTTATCTGTTTTGTCCATTACAACCAAATACTTTACTATCTCTAATTTTTTTCTATTCTACCTCTAAATTTTTGTTTCGTTCCATCTTCATATATGGATCACAATAATCATACGCAACGTAAGAGACAAATGTGACAGAGCTAGTCTTTACATTGCGTGAATAAGCTCGTGTTCTATTTAGTAAAGGACAAAGTATATAAAGTTGTATCAGTTAGAATTTATGTAAATTTAATTACATAAGAGCGAAATCTTTAGTAATCACTGATTTCGAGAATGTAAACAAATTCCATTGATCAGACGGTATTATCCAATACTTCCGTATTCAAGAGTCTAATTATTCATTAATAGCTTAGTCAACATTTTACGCAAAAAAATATTGTTAAAAATTATTTCTACTTGCAAGCACAAGATATGTTAAATAAATATATATGTTGTATTGTTCATTCATTGTTTTTTCTGTTGTTCTGATGCATGAGTTCATTTAAGTATAGAAGATTGCTTGCCACGTAATCCTCTTGATTCTTGATCTCTGTGTATCTTCATGATCTGATTAACATCAAACTGTTTATAAGAATAAGCATCAGGACGAGCTGCGTCTAACACCTGCGAATTATCTTATAATTGTTCAAATGCGTTTGTGATTATTAGTAAAGACTTGGTAATAATATCCCTATAATTAGTCTGTTGTTCCATTATCCTGTTCTTATCTATCAATTTAATGAATGAGACCCATAAAAAATAATCGAATGGATAATAATATCTTCACTCTGTCGGAGGTTTGTCCCATACTACTAGGAATATGGACATCTTGTCGGTTTCTTCTCCGGAGTCCGGAGTCATTGTTCATTAGTCTTCTTAGTCACATTCGCTGTCTGATATTGGCCAATCTGGTTCTATACAAGTTGATAAGACAATTTCCATCACAGTAAGAATGACTGTGGAGAGAATGTGTAACAACAATAAGCCAAAAGGGTCTCAGCCTCTGCTGCTAGGACTACTTTTCTTCTTCCTCTTCTCTCTGTTGTTTCTTCCAACGTTGTCCGTTGAAAACGATGATGAGGTTGGGTACGGATACACCATTAGATCTGCCAAAGTTAGCTCTTTGGACGATTCGTTGACGACTGAGCTCACCCTTATCAAGGATTCCTCTGTTTATGGAGCTGATGTTCAAAGCCTTAGTCTTTCTGCCAGGTATTTGTCTCTGATTACTGTGATTTGACTCGTAACAATTGTAAAGTTCACTGTTTTTAATCCTGTCACAACCTGGAAACCCTGCCTTTTGGTTCTGGCTTGGTCGAACAGATGATTAGTCCAAGTCCTACGACGATACGACCTGAGAAAATTGCTTTATGTTGGATAAGGCTTATTATACGATGAAAGGATTTGATTGTTGTTAAATAATCTATTCGAATTGGTATTTGGATTGCACAATTTTCAAAAAAACAGGCTAGAACTGGGAGATTTGACCACATTTTGAACAAGCTCTGTTTTTTTTTTCCAGTTTTGAGACAAAGGATCGACTAAGAATCCGAATAACGGATTCCAAAAATGAAAGATGGGAAGTTCCGGGAGATTTGGTTCCACTCCAAGCCAAGCCTCCGGCTCCAATCCATTCCACGGCACAAACAAGCTATAACAATTCTCAATTCCGATCCTTGTTAGAAACTGAATCTGCTGTCATCTCCCACCCCAAATCTGACCTTGTTTTCACCCTCCACAACACAACCCCTTTTGGCTTCACGGTCTCCAGGAAAAAATCCGGCGACGTCCTTTTCGACACGTCTCCGGACTCTTCAAATTCCAGTACTTTCCTGGTGTTCAAAGATCAGTACATCCAGCTCTTCTCTTCCCTTCCTCAGGATAGGTCTTCTCTGTATGGAATAGGAGAGCACACCAAGAAGACCTTCAAGTTGACACCTGGTCAGACATTAACCTTATGGAACGCTGACATTGCTAGTGCAACACAAGACGTTAACCTATATGGAGCACAACCATTCTACATTGACGTCAGGTCGCCCTCTGCTAATGGAAAAGTTGCGGCTGGAACAACACACGGTGTTTTACTGTTCAACAGTAACGGCATGGACGTGGTGTATGAAGGTGGCAGGATAACTTACAAGGTCATAGGTGGTATTATCGATCTTTACATTTTCGCTGGACCTTCACCAGATAATGTTATACAGCAGTATACAGAGCTTATCGGAAAACCAGCTCCAATGCCATACTGGTCCTTTGGTGAGTAGCATTTCTTGAGACTTCAAAGTTCGTAGCATTTCATAGCCTTCGTAGCCTTTTAGTAATGTTCTCTGAAAATTTCACTTGTTCTTGCAAATACAATTCCTGTCATGTGAAGGATTTCACCAATGTCGATATGGTTATAAGAATGTCTCTGATTTGGAGGGTGTGGTTGCCGGTTATGCAAATGCTTCAATCCCTCTGGAAGTTATGTGGACAGACATCGATTACATGGACGCATTCAAGGACTTCACGCTTGACCCCCACAACTTTCCGGCAGATAAGATGAAAGAATTTGTGAACAAACTTCACCAAAATGGTCAGAAATATGTGCTTATCCTAGATCCTGGTAATTGTCTGTATTATCTCAGATACTTCTCCATGTCTTGTTTATGGTTGCTCTAGGACTCAACTCCTACTGTTTTGTACAGGCATTAGTGTTAACGATACCTACGGAACATATAAAAGGGGACTGGAGGCTGATATCTACATTAAACGAGTTGGTGTTCCTTACTTGGGAAAGGTTTGGCCTGGAGACGTCTACTTTCCTGATTTTGTGAACCCAAAGACGACTTCTTTTTGGACTGAAGAGATCAAACTATTTCGAGAAACTCTTCCTTTAGATGGTCTTTGGATTGATATGAATGAATTATCCAACTTCATAACTTCATCACCTATAGAATCATCCACATTTGATGATCCTCCTTATAAGATTAACAATGCAGGAAATCAGCAACAAATTAACAGCAAAACTGTTCCTGCAACAAGCCTTCACTTTGGTAACCTTACTGAATACAACGTCCATAACTTGTATGGGCTACTTGAAGCTAAAGCAACCAATGCAGCCTTGGTGAACGCGACTGGTAAGAGGCCATTTGTATTGAGTAGGTCTACCTTTGTGAGTTCTGGCAAGTACACAGCACACTGGACTGGAGACATTGCCTCTTCATGGGATGATTTGGCCAACACAATTCCTACCATCTTGAGTTTTGGTCTCTTCGGGATTCCCATGGTTGGGGCTGATATATGTGGATTTATTGGAAACACTACAGAAGAACTCTGTCGTCGTTGGATTCAGGTAAACTTCATTGCTGCTATATTATTCATATTCATATGCTAACTGTGACAGATTTCATGTTAGATTCATATAAACATTGATTCTTCTCGTTTGCAAACTGATTAAAACGTTGCCGCAATGCAGTTAGGAGCCTTTTATCCCTTTGCAAGGGATCACTCAGCAATAAATACTGATCGTCAAGAGCTCTATCTATGGGACTCGGTTGCTCACTCTGCCAGGAAGGTGCTCGGTCTGCGGTACCGTCTACTTCCGTACTTCTATACGTTGATGTTTGAGGCGCACACGACTGGAACTCCCATAGTACGGCCAATGTTCTTTAGCTTCCCTGAAGACCAAAACACATACGAAGTCAGTTCACAGTTTCTAATCGGCAGAGGAGTGCTGGTCTCACCAGTAGTTGAGTCAGGAGCTGTTTCAGTTGAAGCATACTTTCCTGCAGGAAACTGGTTTAGCCTCTTTAATTACTCTCAGACACTAGTAATAGGCTCCGGAAAGAAACTCACGCTTGATGCACCGCCTGACCACATAAACGTTCATGTCAAGGATGGCAACATTTTGGCCTTGCAAGGGGAGGCAATGACGATACAAGCAGCTCGGAAAACACCTTTCGAGCTCTTGGTGGTTGTGAGCAGCAAAGGAAACAGCACCGGTGAGGTGTTTTTGGATGACGGAGAGCAAGTGGAGATGGGAGGAGCAAGTGAAAGTAACTGGACTTTGGTGAGGTTTTACGGTGGAAAAATGGGGAATACCCTTTTCGTAAGATCAGAGGTTGTGAATGGAGAATTCGCTTTGAGCCAGAAATGGGTGATAGAGAAAGTGACATTCATAGGGGTTCGAAGCCATGATGCCCAGTTCACTACGGTTGAAGTTCCTGGACTGTCATTTGCCATAGGAAAGGAGTTGAGCTTCACCACAACCTTCAAGGGTTAAAGACTGAAACGGCTCTAGAAAGGCAGAAATGTCACTGGCAACTGTGACACGGATTACTTCAGCTCCATAAAGCTTTAAACTCAACTTTAATTCCGTATTTTCTTAATAAAAATATAAATAAATCTTCTTTGTAATAATATATGAGAGAAAAGGCATTATCTGATACACAACTTAATAATAAATGCCCTTTTATTTATATTAAAGTATTTTCAAATGAAAATATAAATTCTCAAAACACTCATGTACACAGTTAAAAATTTCATGAAGTCTGAATAAATCTTTACCAATAAAAATATGTTTATGATTATAATATTAGTATAAAATAAATTTTAAAACATATTTTTAAAATTGGATTCAGAAAAAAAGACAAGTAGTATTCACTAAATTAGTGATAAGTGTTAAAAATATTAATTATCCTATCGTAAATATTCACTTGTAGCATACCGTATCTCAATAGATTGACATACTTTTTTTATATACTGGTTTGTGTTGATTCTTAAACCTTTTATATTAAGAAATCTAGCATCCGTAGGCACGAAGATAATCACTTCGGTCATTCTAATCGAACTCTATTGTGAATTTTTAACCACATTTTCTATGAGACCTTCTTATTTCTTTCTTCTTCGAGCTGAGTTATAAAAGAGGGAATTGAGAACAAAGTATCAGCAATAACTAAGTTTATTACCGAGCACCTCATGATGTTTATATGCATATATTATGCGCCTCATCATCTAGCATTAGGTAGACTCATACAATAATTTTCCTTAAAGAAGAGTCATTTTTATGGTTACTATGATGGTTGTTAAAATCATATTCAACTCTCTAGAACTCGATCCTGATAGTAGTCCACAACGATCAAAATCAAATCGTGAGCTAATTAATGAAGCAAATTCAATGAAGCAACAATTAGTAAAATAGTGTCAGACTATGTTTTTGTAAAATGGTATTTGTGAATGGAATTGTAGAGGGTGAATATAGAAGATATTCTATTGTGGATTAACTCTCACTTAGTACCTCTGGAATAATGGACAGTGGGGGGCTTGGTTACTTGGCCAACTCTTTAGGTAAGCCCCTTTGCTTGGAATCCAATATTGACAAATTGGATTGATTGGGATATGTTAGGTTCTGTATAGAGGTTAAAGGAAATGATAAGTTACCTAATGCTTTGTCCATTATGAAGATGAATGGTATTGGTGAACTAATTAAGGCTGAGATTTCATTGTCTTATAGCTGGAAACCCTCCAATCAAACCAAATGTTGGAAACGTACTGGGAAGTTGTCTGCCACAAGGTTATAGCAGGAGTTGATGGAAACGAGGAGAATAATTAGCCATTAGAGGTTAGAGATATTGCTACAGATTCAATATTGGATGGTCCAAAGGTGATGATAACACAAGAAAAAGCTCTGGCCGAGATCAACCTATGAAAACAGGTTGTGGAACCTCAGCTCATAGTCTAAGTACTGACGAAATACATCAGCTAGGTGACGAGATGCACAATTCACACCAAAGAAATGACAACTCTCCTCTAAGTCAGAACCAGGAAAAGGAGCAATCAAAGGAATTTTTTGAATTAGAGTTCCTAGTTGTTCTCTCTCCACGAAAAAGAAGATCTGTCAGAAAAGTGAGGAGAGCAAGGCTTGAAGGTACCCTAGCCTCTGGCTGATGTCTTTCCTGGTATGGAATGTCAGTGGATTTAATGGCCCCTTCAATCAACAAGTTGTCAAAGATGTGATCTTGGAGAAGAAGCATTTTATTATCACGATAAGCTTCAATACCCAAAAAGTGAGTGAGTGGACCCAAATCTTTGAGAGAAAATCGAGATGCCAGAGAAGAGATGACTCGTTGAACTGATGCTACATCACTACAAGTAAGGATTATGTCATCCACGTAAACAAGAAGATACACAATACCTTTGGAGTGACAAAATTAGCTTTGGCCACTCAGAATTTTCACAACTAATTCGTCATTAGAGACAGAAACACCTGCAGTTGCAAGTTCATCACAAACAGATTTAACTTGACGGAGATAATCAGATACAGGACGTGAGTCCTTGGTAAGGCGAGCAAGTTGGTCACGCGGACTGAAAATTCGTGTTTGAGACTTGCTTGCATAGGCTCTGTGAAGAGAATTCCATGCGAGTTTGGCGCTGGTGGCTGCAGCTACAGTTGGAGCTATAGTTAAATCCGCAGAAGCCATGATTGCATTTTGTATTAACTGATCCTGACGGAACCAAATGTAGTAAGCAGGATTTTCAATTTGTTGATTGTTGCTAGTAATAGTGCTAGAGGGAGCTGGAGATTTTCCATCAAGATGACCAAAAAGGTTGTGTCCACGCATAAGCATGGAGAGTTGCGCTTTCCTGGTTGCAAAGTTATGGCTTCCAACAAGCTTTATTGGCAATTGAGATATTGGGTTGAACTGAACAACTGTAGAGTTGCTATTGGGAGCATCAGCATTGATGATGTCTATGTTGTTGGCCATTTGAGGGCAGCTAATTAAAGGATCACACTAGCAAGAGTTAGAATGTGAGCTCTGAGCCCGCAGGGCGTAGCTCAGTTGGTTCCAAAGGGGCAGATTTACGACAAAGTGCAAGGTTCGAATCCTACGATTTGTAATGTGGGAGCAATATTCTTGAGCCCCTAGTGGGCTTTGAGGATGGGTTCCTTGTAGACTTGTGGATTGTTCACCTCCCCTTTAGTGGGCCGCTGAGTATTTGATTTACATTCTCCCAGTTGTTTCGTCAGGTCGGAATATGGGGGGCCCTTTAGGTTGGAGATTCAACCTTTTGCGACAAAAATGTGAGCTCTGATATCATAAAGGTAGGAACGATGAAGGAGTTTAAAGAGATCTATATTTTGTATTCAAGTAAAGCTGATAAATATATACATAAGTTACGATCAGAATTGCTGTAAAGTCTCCTACATAGGTGGAGAAATATTCAAACTAAATCAAATTTAAAACAACCACAAATTAAGGAACTAATTAACTATACAGCAGAAGAGATAGTCAACAGGTAACATCTTTCACAATATAAACGTGATAATACATTTCCTTCTAAAAACTTTGGAAACCAAAGTAAAAGCTAATAAGCTTAAGGATTTTAGTTGTACCGGACAGTACTATATATAGTATAATTAATAAAAGTTAAAAAAAAAGGGCTCAACCGTTTTGATACTGTGAGCTGCATCTTAGTGAGTGTACGCAAGGAGCAGAGCGAGCAAAGCAACCCGCCGTCGCCACCGACGTTGACAGAGTGAAGTAGCTCTTTCACACTCGCTGTCGCCTTCTCTCAACCACCGGATACGGATACCCGTTTTGTCTTCTTCTGTCACAGTAGTCTTATTGACCATTTCTTTTTCTTTTTCTTTTGTGTTTTCATTTATAATTTTCACAATTTTCTCTCTTTCTTTTTGACTCATTCAACTTTTTTGTTGAGCTTGTGGATAGTGTACGATAGTTCTGTTTCTGAGTAATATTATATGCTTGAAGGTGTTGGGTGGTGTTGGTGATGGATTCCCTGTTTATCAGCTTGAATCGAACCAACTTCAAGACTAAAACTTTCCACTATCCCCTTCGGTTTCGTGTTTCAAATAACTACGGGACGTCTTCTTATAGATCTGTAGGTACGTGATTAGTTTATCTTCTTATCATTTCATGTCATACTGCTTGGATAGGGTACCTTACGTAAAGTGGCGTAGTTGCTGGGGAGTAAGTGGTCTTTTAGGAGGTATATTGATGGGTGCAATTACAAGATTCGGTTTTGATACTTTATTTTGTTTTTTTGTTTTTTGTTCCATCAAAGCTTGATGCTACTGTTAAGGAAGCTTTTGATGTCGCATATGACAACATATACACATTTCATTTTGCTCAAAAGTCACCTGAAAAAAGTGTTGAGAACATGAAAGTGAGTCTATATTCGATCTTTCTTTACTTTAACTTAGGCATTATGCATGTGGAGCTCAGATTAGAACGTTCTCATGTTATTTTAGGGTGTCACATGTAAAAGAGTGGCCAGGAGCATTGCTTCCGTAGGTCTTTATGTACCTGAGGGCACTGCAGTTTTACCTTCAACAGCTCTAATGCTAGCAGTTATAAGTTGATTGGTTACTTAAGTTTAAATTAATTTGACTTGTACAACCCAAAAGTCTTCCTTAGAATGCCAGTGTCAAATGAGTACATTTGTTTGATATTCTATTGCATCCTCTTCTACAGCCTGCTCAGATTGCT
>JANIJH010000003.1:57822027-57834767 GCA_024520975.1 Erythroxylum areolatum
TATTTTTAATACTATTAATATTATTATTTTTATTATTAATTTTATTATACCAAATTAATTATCTTATTATTATTAATAATTAATAATTATTTATTATTATTATAAAATTTATTATTATTATTATTATTATTATTATTTCGAGATAGAAACCAGAATTATATTGATTTTTTAAGGAAAAAAACATGTCAAAATTCAGATAAACGATGTTTTTTAATTTCTGTAAAATTGTTGTGATTTTTTTATTTTTAAAAACAAAAAATCGCAACAAAATAAGTCAAACACGTTTTACTTACCTGTTTTTCTTTTTGCAAAAACGACAACAAAAAACGAAGAAAAAAATAAAAACAAACAGCCCCTGAGATAATCATATAGATTACAGAAATTACTCAGGTGTAACTTGAGATGGAACCTAGAGGTTTACAGGTGATGTTTTCTTACAGCTTTGTCTGCAAAGCTGGTTGCTGTTTTAGAGTTTTACTTGTAAACTCATGAATATGCTTTATGACTCTGCATTAGCTTTATGATTAGTTAATGAACTATTCAATTTTCCAAATAAAAGATGGAGAAGAATAATACGAATAATATATACTGTTCATAGCTAAAGCATAATTCCTTTTTTAGTCCATAAGGTGCTTATTTGGCAGCTAAAATTATAGAATCAGATTAGCAATCAAAAAGGGATTAAAAATAAATAATTGTTGAACTCGTAAATTGTCCGAATGATACATTGAAGGATCAAATGTTATAACAGCATTTTGACTAATGAATTATACTATGAACTGGATGATAACTGCTACAAAAACTCCGCATCAAACTTCCTGCCGCCGCAACATTTGGTTGTGATACAATACTATTCCAATATTTACCTAAACAGAAACCAAAACCGCCTGCAACAACATCAAGAAACAGTTGAAACTATTAAAAGGAATCCAACACAGCATTGCTTGTGAACATGAAAGGGAATATCCAATTGAATTCCACATGACAGATTAGTTCTTCTGGCTATGTTAAGCACAGAATCATGAGAGGTAACTTGTCAAGTCCATCATACACCAAAATAAATGTGTTTATTACTGCTTGGGTAAGCCTTGAAAGTTGAAACGTGAGAAGTGCTAATACAAGATCTGCAATCAAATTTAGTTGCAAGTTTGGCTCTATCCACTATGTCATATTAAAACAATGAACTATTGCCACTTGAAAGAATTAAATACGCAAAGGTATAACTTAATGTTTCTTAAAAATCATCCTTACTTAACAGGGTGCAAAGGCATGAGAAATCACCCTACTCAAAACTCCACAGCTTATTTATAGGATATAAAGCTATATAATCAACAAGTCATAACAATTTTACCTGTTTTCTTTTCATCACATCTTTGTGATAGAACAGAAGCACCAAATAAAGAATTTGACAAGCAGAAAAACAAAGTATATACATGAATGCATTACCTCTATCTATTCTACAAAGTAAGCGGTATATAAGATGAGATCCCAATTCTGATACTCGTGCATTCAAAAAAAAACATCTGCTTCAGAAGTCCGTCAATTTGATAATTGACAACAGATATTAACTGGCTTCATCCCCGAAGTTTTGTGTTAAGAATTCGTCAAGCTTTCCCCAGTGAGAAATACCAGATTTGTCTGAGTTCTCAGAAGGCAACGATCTAATGCATCCAAGAATGTGTTTAACATCTCGATACAGTCTGATCCCAAAAAATAAGAGGAAAACTGCTGAGTGTCCCAAAATAAATTGTAAAAACAGTATCCAAATATGAAAAATCATTGCTTCTGAACGATAATAACACAAAGAATCCAGTAGCTGAATCAATATGCACACCCACAATGTAAAAAACTAAAACTACCTGCTCTTTGCTTGTGGAGTGGTAATCTCTAACCGTGAAAATGCCTCAGAAATTTGCGAATGGAAGATTAATACCACTTGCCTGTACAAAGAATAGCACAAAATTCATTGTGATGAAGAGATGATTTCCCGAACTGTTAGTCACTTAGTACCTTGACAGTAAGGAACACATACACTAAAATGACAGCAGCAAAAGATAATTCACCATGCTCAAATCAAGACACACCTAAAAATTGCTTGAACATCTGCCTCATGCAAGTTTCGAGATAATACACGCTGGAGGAAGCCAACCTCCTGGAAACAATTTGAACTACAAATTAGGACAAAATGTTAAAAGAAAATTATGATTACACAACTTCAAAGAGAACATATATGCCGCTAGAACACTGTTGTTGTACCCATCAACACACTTCTACATGGTACATATTGCAAACCCATCTCAATTCTTGACATAAAATTTAGATGAGAAAAAACTTAACTTTAGGTTTCTATCAGATCAAAGACTACCCTGACAACCTAAGTCCCCGCACTTTGTACTCATGATAATATGAAGGATATGCTACATGACAGAACCAAAATTGGGTCCTCGATATATATTCTATGATGTGCATATACAATATATATGTGTGTGTGTGTGTGTGGGTGTAACAACTGCTAAAGCTATAAGCTTGAGACACAAACCAAACCACTTCATCAATTGATCTTCAAAGAGCATGGAATCTACAACTTCAACCAGTATAACAGACCTAGGAATGCTTTCACCCACTTTCTGTTTTCATTTTCTTTTTTAACTGTCAATTAAGAAAGTGCAAGTTGACTTATTTGTTTTACAACAATACCATGCCCTACAGACTGTCTAAACATTTAAGAGTGTCTCTGGGCTGAATGAGAATGCCCAACAGGACATCAACTTCTGCCTCGAGCCAAAATATCATGGTTAAATAGTCCTGTTGCATCTCTACCCACACTAAATCTTGCCTAGTCTCATGTCCACATGCAAGCATGCACAGCATTAAGGACATACAATCGTTAACTCATAGAGCAAGAATAAACATCCAGCAACATTAAATACCTTTGTAAGGGATCGTGCAAACTGGCTGGGCTGTGAGTCAGGATCCTCAGGTCTGTTCCAACCCTCAACAATTTGAGGCAAACCCCGTAGATGAAATAACAACCTTTCCCTCATTATTTGGACAAGCTTTGTGTGTATCTCATCCCTGTGAACCTTGTAATCCTAGATCAAATGACTAGCATCACGTAAGTAACAATATTGATATCCTGAAACTACAAACACCTCCAACATCAAAACTAGTTTCTGCTACAATATTGAAGGTACGCATAAATTGAAGTTCATATGAGATTCACAACTCCTGATGATTATATGGTTTCATTACAATTTCTAGTTAATAGCTGTCTCAATTCAGCAATGCACTCAACCCCACCAGCCTTTATGCCAGGGACTATTCGTTTTAGAAGTAAATATTAAGCAACCAAAAAAAAAAAAAAGGCTCCACCAACCTGTGCCACTCGATCAATTTCTAACAAAAGTAAGGCCTTCCTTGTCTCTGGCACTTTAAGGAAAAGGGTGCGTCTGATTTCTAATTCCAGATACAACGCAAAAGAAAATAAATTCAGTAACTTTGAGCACGTTAACTATTTCTCCAATCCCAAAGCCCATAAGGAAAGAATACATTGGAAATCAGACAGGGAAAACTTTATATAAACAAGAAATTTCTCAAACTCAAATTAAAAGATTGATGCAAATGACAATGACAAAGAACAGAGGAGTTATACGCATGAAAATTGCAATGTGCATTTTCTATGAAGGTACATATTATTATTCCAAGAAAAAAGTGTTTTAGGTGCCAAAGATAGGGTGATATATGGCTACCATTCTTCCAAGTGTCCCTGTAGATAGGATTGTTTAAACTCTAAATTATTCAACAAATTATTTCGATGCATTAGTAAATTGCAATCTGAATTTTACATAGTGCAAGCAAGATGGTCATTTGGTTCCTTTTCTGGTTTTTTATTTTCGTTTAATGATTTTCATTTCTATTTATTTGAAACCAAAACAACAATATATTTGATTACTAATATCAAAGTAATAATACTTTTATCAATGATAATAACTAGATGTTACATAAAAGCTAGAAAAAATTAATTTTATAAATCTCTTATACAATATTTACTAATAAATATTAATAATCAATTCATTATATTTTACTAAAATAATTATGTAAAAATTATTTAAATTTTTTTAAGTAATATTTGTTTGTTAATATATATTTTAATTGTTAAAACCAATGTTATTACTTAGAATTAAATATTTGATATTTAAATTTTATATTCATACATAAGTATTTTGTATATTTTAAGGATATTTTAATTTTAAATATATTTATTAAATAATTATCAAATTTTCAAAAAAAAATTAAAATTAATTTTATTTTAAATTTTAACTTAATTAAAACACACAATAATTTTTATTTGTAATTAATATTAAACAATTAAATAATATTTATTTATTTAATAATAAATTAGATTATGAAAACAAAAACCAAAATTATTATTTTTTGTTTATCGAAGTTATGAAATAGGAAAAAATCAAAATCAAAACCAAAATCAGATTGAAATTGAAACTTAACCAAACAAGTCTTTTTTTAATGTGAAAACGAAAATCAAAATTCAAAAATAAAAGTGGAACCAACACAGTCTTAGATAAAATATTACTCTTTTTTCTTTTGCTTTGATAATTAGTTGACGTAGAAAATCCAATTTTCCATATTAGAGAAGATGAAATAGATGCTGACGATTTATGGAACAACTAAGATCAGCATAGATGGAAAACAACCAATAAAATTGATGACGAAGTGATTATAGTTTCATGCTAAATTCTCATTTATCTGAACAATTAAATCTTCAGGAAAGTAAAAGGTTCAGTTAAAATTCAGTAAGTGACAAACATACCGGGAATAATAGCATAGGTAAAACTGATGACTTGACTTGCAAGAGCCAAGTGCTTAGAGGTAATAGACTTCAATCCAGAGACCTGCAATTAAATGTAACCCAAGATTCTGAGATGAACTAATCACCAATTTTTTTCAAAAATTTGACATTAAAGAAAGTAAATATATTGTAATACAAAACCAACACAACAAAAAAGAAAAAATAAGACACCTCAAGACTTAGCATTCTGCACTTATCGGTAAAAGATTAAAAGATAGCAAACACTAGTAGAAAGAACATCACTTGGATATCCTTTTTGAAGAAAAAAACACTAACAACCTTGTCATACTGATGTTTTTCACAAAGCTTAAGGTGAAGAATATAGATAGACCATTGGGTTTTTAGCTCAATTGGAGCGGGCATTAGAATAGAAGAATTGAAATCCTGGTAAAGTTCCATGCTTTCCAATGAATCCAAAACAAAGAAATCCAGCTTTACAACACAATTCCATTTGGACTAACATATAACACTTGTCAGATATATTGTGTCACACAGAATTTCCCTGTACTCTCTCCCCATCGGGAGCATCCTCTATTTCCTCAAAACAGTCTGTAAATCATCCAACTCCATATGGTAGACAATTAAAGAAAGAGATTCATTAGCCAATATTTATTGTATGATTTTGGAGACCTACAAGTATAACATCATAATATATCATAATTCCTTATAGAAAGTCAACTTTGTTTCACCAAAACTAATCAAATTAGAGCTTAATTATCAACAGAAAATGGAATTAGAACTAACATGAAAATTACTTATTACGCAGAATAACATTTGCGCTATACATTTTGTAAAGTATGAGTAATACTTAACATTAATAGCTAAAAGCTTTTACCTGCATAGCACCAGCTCCAAGAACAAGTTGACAAGTCCTCGTGTTAAAGAACTTTAGTATTTCTACAACACGATGAACAACTTCCGATGATAGTGCAGGTAGAGAGTTATTCATATCAATGTATTCTGATAGCATCTTCAACAATATCAAACCACTGGAATTTTAGAAACAAAAAGATAAGATCAAATGGTACCATGTAGCAAAACTTAGAAAGTCATTAAGACCCAAAATAACTAAATAAACAAGTCAAGTTCCTGGATGATAGCAAAGTAAAAATTGAAAATACTGCCACGATTAGGCTAAGAACTTTAAATAGAAAATGCTTCAAGGCTACATCTAGTATGGCATACAAAGGTTTGAAAGAGTAAAAGGCAAAAGGTTTTACAGAGACAATTCTGCCAATGGTGAAAATATGTAGAACAAGATAACTAACCAGTTTACCATGTGATAGCCAACATCTCCACAAAAAAGGGTTTGGGAGGTAGATTTTCCTCGCTCCTTTGCGTGATCATGATTACTTTGAGCAGACGATATAGAAACATCAGCTTTATTGTTTTCAGATGTCTCAATAGAACTGGACTTGACTTGCATAGCAGGATGCGAGGAGATATCAATAGAATCCATTCTTGCCAGTGGCTGTTCAGTTTTTTCTGATTTGATCTGTGACACAACTGAGCCATCATTGCTTGCAACTGCTTCATTGTAGCTTTTCATATGACTTTCAGAACTATCCACATATCCACATAACAATGCTTCCGAAGAAAACAATGAAGTGACAATGGCCTGAAATTCATCAGGAACATCTACTTCGACCCATGTTTCTTGGTCAAGAACTGCCTTTATTTTGTTCATCTACAACAACCAATGAACAATTTATTTCTAAAAACAGATTTGCAGGGTATTGCAAAAATTATACTACTCTGTCTGTATTAAGCTGGACAGAAACTAACTCGTGATTCATGCTGGAAATCAACGAAAGCTTTAGCCTGTGACTGCAGTGTTCCACGAATACTGTACCCCAACCTTCCCCCAATCTGCGTATAAGAATTACAAAAGCATCAGAAAAGCAATCAAATCAGCTCTTTCTTTCTAACTGCCAAATTGAAAGGATAAGTACCTTCTCAGTGGCACTTATAAACTCCTGGGTAATATTGTATATGCTTAAGAATTCCTGCAACCTCAACTTAGGATGAAGAAGAGCACGGACACCAAGAAGCTTTGCCCATCTTCCATGAGCAGCATCACATGCTGCAAAAACAGCTTCAGCATTCTCGCGCAGTACATCAGCCCTATAAAAAATCAGAACTTTAAAAACATTATATGAAGTGGTCGAACTACAAACTGATGGTTAGAAGAGAATCAAAACTGATGCTTTGCAGAAGGAATACGATAACCACAAAAAAGGGGTTGAACATCTTATCTCCTGCAAATGTTAATTTTGCAGGTATTGCTGCTTTTGTTACTTAAAGAATTGACTTGTGGGTCCAAACAGTCTATAGGATTTGTCTTGTTTGTATTTTTACAGTCTTTTCATTTTGATGTCAAACAGGCCTAGTGCCATCCTTCACAAATCATGGCCAGAACATACATTAAAAAAAAAAAAAGCCGAGAGAAGTCACTCCTAGTGATTGTACTCCAAAGATTTTCTTTTGTTCTAAATATTCAATCACTTCAACACCCACAAGACCATATAACCTCTGACACCGGAATGGCAGTCTTCCTTCCTACAAAGGATATACTTATCATGTCTTTGAAAGACCATTTAATGATCCCTTCATTCAGTTCAATAAAACACAAATTCATAGTAAATTTTTCTTAAAATTACTGATCTGGAAAGTAAGACCTCCATGACCCCTTGCAAGCAAACCTTAAATCACTGCAGTGCACAAAGCTCTGAGTGATCCTTTACCTCAACAGAAGAAAGGCTACTGAAAGCTTATAGAGAAAGGTCCAAGATGCACAGCATGCTGCAAAACTATAAATCTAAAATAACAACAACAGGAAAGGAGTATACCTGAAATTTTTAGATAGATTTGAGGACCCCACTGAATCACTTTCTTTACCCTGGGATGACGGAACCTTGGTAGAATTTCGCTGACCGAAGGATGAAAGGGGAGAACCACTTTGACCATCACTCTCTTGAAGCGTTTCAGCGGCTGCAGCACCAAGAGCAATAGCAGCAGCGACAGAATCAGCAGCGTAGTGTCCATTGAGGTTGCTCATAATCCACTCAATTGCCTTTTTCACTTCAGCAGCCCTCATTAAATGTGCCTGCATTCACTAAAAGAAAATACATCACATTACATCTTCTTTAAAAGGTGCTTAATCATAAATCTCTAGTGCGAAAGTCAAGGAAGCAATGAACATCTTATATCATCCAAAAGTTTAATTCAAAGGACCTATCAAATTTAAAAGACATCTTAGACATATCAAGTTTTTCCGATAAAGGGTAACAATACATTTGAAAAATACTTGACAGAACTACACATTCGCAGTTACTTTTCAAAGAACTAAGAATCAATTCAAGACCAAAAGTTGTGAGAACTGCATTAACCATATTTAACTAATTGATGTAACTGATTTTATGAAAATATTTAGAAATGAATCAAAAGGTGTGAATAAAACAAGTAAATAGTTTTCAAAGTTTCTTATCAAATTATTCAGTTACATACGGATTACATTCTCCGCTAATCATGCTGCCTGTAAAGCATTGAAGAGATGGAGCAAAATGTCATGAAATAGGTTAACATCACTTCTCCAAACTTTGCCTGCTTAATCCAAGAAACTTTACTTTCTTTCTCACTTCCACACTCTCTCTCTTTCACTAATTTATTTTCCTGTTGCTAAGTCCCTTGTTTAATTGTCAAATCAAGCACTCTAGAATTTTATTAAGTATATATCCTATGCAAAATTATACAAATTTCAGGTCCTTAAAGTGTACTAGGAAGCAGACATTACCCGTACAATCTTGAAAATAGCAGTTAAAAGTTGAACAAAACTCTCAGTTGACAAGCTCCTCAACTTGCTTGCAAGCGATGAACCCCCACCTGGGTGATTAACAAACATCAAAAAGTTGGAAGCAATCAAACACATAACTTGTAGGCGATGGAATTAAAGTAGACAATGAACTACTTAGAATAATGGCTTTCAAAAAGACATTAAAATCCTATTTTTGTATGAACTTACCATCGGCATCGACCGCTCGCTCTCCAGTATTAAAATCTGAATCCAATGGCTGGGATACAAGAATCGGAAGCAGCTCTGCCACCGCAGTCTTAATAGCATTTTTCATATCACCAGTCAGATTGTCCCGATACACTCTCAAAACAGCTGGTAGTTTAGCCTGAAATATTTTCATCAAAATACTCAACATTTGCACCAGGCTGAAGCACAAATTTTAACAATAGAAACTACATAGACTACTCACTATTCTAAGCAAGCCAACAACAAGAGGTAGAAGACGATCCCGAAAACTAGAGGCGTCTTCATCATCCAACTTCACCTGTTAGCATGATCACGCCAATATAATAATTCAGAAACAAGTCAATGGAAAAATAAATACCAACTCGTATTCCCTACATCCTGGCACACATATAGCCAATGCATAAATGAAAGAATCAGAAAATCTAATTATTATATCCTGGAACCTTCAGTTATCAAATGCAGGGAAAGAAATTTAGAAAAACATTATTTCTACACATTGCCAGCTGAATGATGAAAGAGTTGGCTATGGCATTTTCCTACCCTACTTAATGTTGATGTCCAATGCTCTAGTCCAACTCATTAATAAAATGGATGAGAAAATGCTCGATAACTCCATCTTCCCAAAAGCATATTATGCATCTGCTACCCAAGTACATGACATAGAAAATAATCTGGGATTTATGCAATATGATAATTAAAGGGAATTTCGCTATCACGGGTATCAACACCGTCTTCCACCCAAAAAATAACAATGCAATAAAACAATGAAGGTATTAAAGCTCCAAAAGTTATACCTATGAGTTAATTGGAGAATATTTGCAAAACACATAATCTCTACCAAATACCTGCCACAACTCAGGGAAAGGAAACTAAAGCTTAATTCATTCAGAGACTTGACATGAAAGGCTCTCACAGGTATAAAGGAACAGCTCCACTAATAGTTGAATCATATCCAACTCTAGTACATCCTTTACAATATACAATCCCAAACTTAAATTCAAGGGCCTCATTTGAATGCAAAATAGACATAAACATACAGATATACCAGAAATATGTGTCAGCGATGATCCCTAATGTTATCCAGTTCGCTCTGGTCAGAATACATGCAAAACTTTTGGGCCTTATAAATAAATTACTAATGGAAATTAAGCAAAACCAAAGGATTGCTGCATCCAAGAATAAACGCAAATAAAGGAATCAAACTCACATTATCATCTTTTCCATTGGTGGAGACGGAGGCCCTTGCTTTAGCGTTGGTCAGAATAATGACATCCCTGTCTCCAGCTTCATGTATTGAAGCATGTAAAAATTCCGTGGACAGAATGCTACAAAACAAACATCAAGCGTTAAAATAACCTTCACAAGTTAGGTCTTATGACCATAATCCCAATATGAGGAAATAAAAATTGTATAATCTTCAATATTTAACTGATGACATGCATGTTCCAGTAGTTGATATTTGGAATAATATTATCTGTACTATTAGCTTAATTGTAAAGGATTCCTTTAGTTCTCTTGTCCATATGAGACACATAAGAGGTCATTGTGACTAAACTTCAGGACATTGAACAATTAAGTCTTAATTGCTTCGAATCAACTACAAAAAGATTTTCCCAAATGCTCCCATCAGATCTTTAAGAATCAATGCTGGCAAGCTTCCCTCCTATTTTCCCGCCTGGATTTGACATCTTTTCCAAAGTGGTAAGTCTAGAACTATTTAAATTTAGAGAGCAATCTCACAAAATCCTTCTTTAAAATATCTGCAATAGGTGCTCCCTTTCACATTTAAAAAACCACCCGTTTCCTTTCCAATCCCCTTTTGGTATCTCACTCATGTGCCTTGCAACCAATGAAAATCGACTTGCAGTTTGTGCAATAACTGCTAAAAACAAGTATTAATTAAAAAAGGGGTACCTGCTTATGGACTCTATCGAAGCTGCTACATGATCCCGAAGGTGACGGAAGCAATGCAATCCAGTCAACTCATCTCCATCCTATCAAAGACAGATAATGAGTAAGTTTTAAGGAAATTATAAGTCACATAGAAGTATTCTCCACATTCAACCAATATGACTAATCATTCAAAAAAGACCAAGCAGCTACTGAAGGATAAAATGTAGAAAAAATTGAAGAATTATAGTTAGTTAGAATTAGTAAGTTTTGTTTATAAACAATATTCAATAAAGTCCTACACCCAGGAGAATCAATTATTTGAATGGTATACTGAGGCTCACCAACAAATGCTGCAAATCATCAGTGACGTCCAAAGCTCCAGCACAATCTGACGATGCAACAAGCTGCAAAAATTCAAAAGCAATATATAGCATCACTCAAAACCCCCCAAAAGAACCTTCTACTTCCAGTCATACAGCCATAATCACACAGTGCAAATGCAAAGAAGTAAAACATCAACCACACAACCAAAACAAGCTTCCAAAATATCAGATGATACACAGATTTTATCAGAACTAAGAAAATCTCAAAACACAAATAATGGGCAGTTAAGGCGAGAACCATGTTAATCTGGAACCAGCATTCTGATACCAAGTTCTATACTTTTCGAAATAAGAGCAAGAATAAGACAATAAGAAAAACTCACCAATTTAAGGGTTGACAGAGCTTGATTTACATTCAAAATAAGGCCCAACTTGTGTTGTAAAGACAAAAGATTACTCCTCGTAGCATTCAACTCCTGAATTCGCCTAGCGGACTCCACCAAATCCTTATCCAAAAGCCTAATAGTCTCCTTCAACTCCCGAATCCTCCCACACCCTTCCACAATCTTTCCATTAAGATCCTGCAACTGCCCCTGCGCCTCAAAGAACGAATTCGATCGCAAAGAAATCTCCTTCACCAAATGCAACTCCACCACATCCAAATACTGTGACAGCTTCTCCTGAAGCCCCAAATTCTCGGAAAAATTCGAGAAAGAGTAATCTTCCTTGAAGTAGGACGCAGGAACTTCCCGCAAACAGGCTACAAGCGCCTCGCCTTGGCCGCCAATTGACTCCTTGCTCTCTTCTACGGCAGCATGCTTTCGTATGTCCTCGAATCGGTGGTAGGGCTCGGTGACGGAGGCCAAGTATGTGTGGAAATCAGATCTGGAGAGCTCCGACGAAGCTTTGTTTGAGATGAGAGGAGAGAACTCCGGGAGAGCGACGGCGGAGGAGGACCACCACCAGGTGGCCCAAGAGCCGTCGGATTTGCCGACGTGAGGGTTGTTGAGAATGGAGGAGAGGCTTTGGCTGCCGGCGTCGGATACTGTCTTGCCCAAGGTGGAGGAGGAGGAAAATGTACGGTGGGGACTGATGGTTGTTGGGGAGTCAACAGATGACCTTCCCCATGATTGGGAAGGCTGTGAATCCATTTTGGTGCCTAAAGGATCTCGGGATTCACCATGAATGAAAAGCTTTTGGTCTGATTACAATTCCCTTAAAATAAATTGGTGAATAAGGAAAAAGCAGATCTTATTGTAGAGGAAGCGATCTAGAGTGGATTGGAATAGAAGCACAAGCACTAGAGGGATTTTAGTTCCTTTTTCTTTTAATTTTTAATTAGAAAGCTTTTGCCTGTCGCCTTGGACGCCACTAGTGATGGAGAGAGACGAAGAAGCATAATTTTAAATGATAGTTAGCTTACCCAAATACATTTAACATTAATTCGGACCTGCGTATTTAGGCGTTTAAATTTTGAGATTAGAATTTTGCTTTAAGCGAAGGATTAACCCGACTCGAGCGGAAATTAGTCTAAATATGAATGACTTAAAAGTTTCTTTCCATAATTGAGACTCTCCTAGGATACCTCGAAAATCAACAAAAAAAAACCTTAATTCTG
>JANIJH010000003.1:57883049-57895700 GCA_024520975.1 Erythroxylum areolatum
TCTCATGAGCATTTCATATGCATCTTGTTAATTATGTTTGATAGAGCGAAATGCAAAAAAATTGCTTATGCTTAAGTAAAAATGTGTTGCTTATGTGAAATGCATAATTGTGAAATAATTGTTGTATGAATTGATGTGTTGCATGAATTGAGTGAACCATCGATAATAGTTACCTCATTGAGTTCGCAAAACTTACCAAAATTGCAACGTTATCTTTTCAAGACCAAACGACGACTCTAGCTACTGAGAGGCTCTACCAGCCGTGTAAATTGTGATTGGCAAGAGAAGTTATGGCTCAACGGTCGGTCAGCTGGAATTTTTGAACAGATTAGTTATATTGTACTTATTTTCCTCATTCATGTAGTACTATTATATTAGGTTTTGATGATGTACATATGGAGATTGTTGAAAGTCATAATGTAGACAAACGAGTTTTTATGAAAAGAATTGAGGAAAAAGTTGGTTTCAAAATATTGTGGTTTTCTTATGATACTTAGTAAGTGAATTATGATACTATGCCATGTGAAGTGAATGTAGAGTTCAAACGTAGCATGCCCTTATCGTAAGATATGCGTCGGAATGACCTCCGGGCATCCTGATGCGTATCCCTAGGTAAGGGGGCGCTACACCAAACATCACAGTGTAAAAGCTTAAATATTTTGTTAGTTTTATTAATACTCAAAGGAAAGGCTAACTTTGTTTGTTTAGCTACAAGACATATAATGCAAGAGCAAGAATCAAAATTAGCCAAAATGGAGCTCAATTTTGGTACATGCTTAAGAACATGATAAGGAGAATGACCTAGTCTCAAGTGCCACACCTTAAAACCATCAAAGGTAGATGTTTTATTAGGTAAGAAAGCAGGCACTATTAGCACTGTTAGTCTTAGCTGATGCAGTCCATTAGTTAGCTTACCAATCCTAATCTTCTTTTTGGTTAGTAAATCCTGAATACAGCAGGAACTATGTTGAAACAACACAAAACAATTTAGATCTTCAGTCAACTTACTAATAGACACTGGATTAAACTTAAAGGAAGGCACACACAACACATTCTTCAATTGGAGATCATTAGCCAATACAACTTTACCAGTAGCTAAAATCTTACCAACTTTGCCATTAAGTAAAGAAATAGACACCTTTCCATTAACAAGAACAGGATCACATAGAAGTGAATAATCACGAGTAACATGATGAGTAGCACCATTGTCTAAAATCCAAGTTTTAGCTTTAAGATTCATAGTAAAGCAGGATAGATTACCTGGAAAGTTTACTTCTAGTGTGTTTATGATTTGATAGTAGTGGAGATGTACTGGTCCAATAATGTAAATAGTTGATCCTTGAACATTTACAGATCAGGTTTCTCAATTGATCTAGTGTCTTTTATGACAACATTGGCTCTAGAATTAAACTTCATTCACTCCTTCTTCTTTTCTTTCTTTCTTGGCACATACTTGACTCAACTTTTCTAAGGCCACTCTTTACTTTTAGAATGTCAAGCTAAATAATCATAAGTTTCCCAGCATTTATCACTAGGATGTGAGCTTCATAGTGTTCATATGGTGAGAAGTTCCTATTCGAATTTTACTTGCCTGAGTAGTAAGAAGAGCGATTGAGTTTGGACCTATGCCTTCACTACCATAATCACCAAATTCTCTTTGAGCTTCTTCCTACATTAACAGAGAATATGCCTTAGATAGACTAGACAAAGGATTCATCATAAGAATATTATCTCTAATATTTTTATAAGAATCATTATGGCCCATTAGGAACTTCATAAGTTTGTCATGTTGATATGAATCTTCCAAATTCTTATTAATACCATGGGAGCATTGACCATATATGCATTTAATCCAAGCTTTAACATAACTCATCAATTACCACAGACTTTTTAGCTTGCTGTAGTATTTAGTAATAGAAGAATTTAATTGCATGCAATTATTCAACTCACAACTAACATTGAAAAGCTTAGGACCATTGGTTTGTGTATATCTCTCCTTAAGATCCTGCCACATGCTATCATCCAAATTAAAATCAATAATAGTCTTATGGATTTCCTTTGAAACTGCTCCAAGAATCCATGTGCAGATCATATCATTACACCGATCCCATTGATTTGCATTATCATTATCACAAGCTAGGGTTCCTTTCATAAAAGCCTGTTTGTTCTTTGCTAAAAGGGCTTTCAACATTGAACATTTCTAGTCTCTAAAATTGCTTCCATCAAACATGATAGGAATCAAAGGTTGACTTGGATTATCATATGGATGAAGAAATAGAGGACTATCAAGATTGCAATTTGCCATTGATGTGATTTCAAAGATCAGAAATGAAAAACAGAGAACAAAGATCATGGATTTAAAAAACTCACGGTACAAAAAAGATTAGAAATGAAGACTATAGTAAGAATCTTGAGTAATTAAGAAGAAATTTTGAGTAACAATCACCCAACTACCATTTATCTATTGTTAAAACAATGAATTGACTAATCAAGTAGCTAAACTACTTAGGTTGTACATGTAGCTTCTATATACTTCATTAGAAATGAGGCTTCTCAACGTCTCCCTACCAACCCAAAAATACACATGATATTCTAGAAATAAAAAGGGCACGCGCTAGATTTTAAAACAAAATTCAATAACACTAATCTTCTATTAGGCAATTTCCATAAACAAGGGACATATTGGTTTTTTTTATAAACATTAACAAGCAATGCAAAACAAAAATTTCCAAAAACTAAACAGAAAACGTATATGTTTCTAATAATACAAAAAGGTCACGAGAAACAAAAAACATGTAACTTTGGAATCAGATTTAATTTTTATAAAATCAATACCAATCAAGTAATGTTAATCAAGTAAAAAAAAAGGGGTAGATGTTGATGCCATTATTGAAAAATTAGCTATAATAGAAATTTTTATAATTTCTTAATAATTCTCTTTAATTAAATAACCAAAAATACGAGTCACAAACAAACAGGTTGAAACATATACGATTCAGAGTCCGACAAAATTTTTATTTACAGTCGTCAAACCACAAATTGTTCAAATGACTAGTCTTTAATGGTATCCACAAATTAGAGAAAAAAAAACATCAAAGAGGGAAAAAGTCAAAAGCGTTATCTTTCTGATTTCTTTTTTCTTTTTTACACAAAAAGACTATGTGGTTTCTTATATCTCATATTTGTATTATAAAGTTTTTCAAATTTAAGTTTAATTTGATTTAAATTAAATTCCATCTCTTTATGTGTCACTAGTTAGGTTCCAAATATGTTACTAATAAATTATTTATAATTAGAATTAGATAAATTAAAATTGCTTATAATTTATTTTTAATTATCTAATTAAATAATTTATAATTATAAATGAAGATTGTTATATAATAACAATAACAATCTAAATATTGAAAATGTCAATGCTATTTAACTTAATCTGTTTACGCATGATTATAATGTATCATTTTATGA
Organism: Erythroxylum areolatum; assembly: GCA_024520975.1. Classification (NCBI taxonomy): domain Eukaryota; kingdom Viridiplantae; phylum Streptophyta; class Magnoliopsida; order Malpighiales; family Erythroxylaceae; genus Erythroxylum; species Erythroxylum areolatum. The sequence goes on from JANIJH010000003.1 coordinate 57,886,515, forward strand.
TCTAATATTTTAACTAAACTTAAAGTATGAAATTGGCGTCTATTTTTTTAATGCAGTCATGCTTATTTTTGCTAAGTAGTATTTAATTTATAATTAATTTTGAAAGAATCTTTTCAAATCTCAATTTAATCTAGTCAGACAATTCCTTAAATCATTATTGATCAAGAATAGTATAACATCCTCCCTAATTACTTTGGAGTGATAAATTATTTAGGGGTGGTTGGCTCGTATGAGAAAATGGTCATAGTAATGAAAATTAATATAATGAGGAATGGGAATGAATATTATCTTTATAATTATGATGGTTGGTTAATGATTACCATTACTTTTGATAATGGTTGGTTTATAAAAAATATTAATAAATAAAAATTATTATATTTTAATTAATTAATATATTGTAATTAATTAATTTTTTTACCAACCAACCACTATCAATAGCAATGATAATCATTCATTTATTTTAACCAACCATTATAATTATGATGATAATATCCATTCTTATTTAATTATATTGTAATTAATTAATTATAATATATTAATTAATTAAAATATTGTAATTAATTATATTGTAATTAATTAACTAATTACATTTTAATTAATTAATTATATTTTAATTAATTAGTATTAAAAATATTTTAAAAAAAGAGTCACTACTAAGGAATGAGTTTGAGTTCTCTACTAAATAGAAGGTATAGAGGATTCTCCAAAAGTAGGATATCAAATTATTGCCGCTATAATGATAATCAACATCTAACGACTCACTTTTCATTCATTATTTATTAACCTCTTCTCAAACCCATCAATCAAGCACCCCCTTATTGACTTACTCAACTCTCTCTCTCTCTATATAGTTTATATTATTGACTAATCTACTCTAATTATAATAGGTCATAAGCAGCCTCAAATCATAATAATTCATATATGAGATACCTTGATAATCTCAAGTATAAGAATCAATTATACAACTATCATAATGAGAAAATCTACAAATACACAGATAATGTTCCATTTGGTATCCAATCAAGCCAATTTATAAACTTGTTCTATAATAAGTATTCGTATTTTTCTAAGTATTTCTACACTTTAATCTATGATATCGACAACAATAATAACCACCTCAATATGGTGAAAGTCTCGTTGATACGCGGAATCTAAGAACGTCTAATAATATGTAACCTTACTTCAAATGAGTAGAGAAATTGTTTAGACCCATTTGAAAAAAGAAAAAGAACAAAAAGACATATACATTAACATAATAAAATACTACTAATTAAATATGAAATGAAAATAAGCATAAACATAAACATAATATAATATAAAATAAATAATATAATAAATATATAACAAGATAAAAAAATAAAAGATACAATAGTAAATAAATACACAAACAAAAAAAGAAGAAATATCGATTATTTCCTTTATAAGAAAGAAATATGTGTTTTTTTAGTCTTTCTATTTTATTAATGTATAATTTTAATAGAATCATAATTATGAACTATTTCGAGATAATACTTAAATATAATATGAATATCATAATTATGATATCACAATAATTTTATTTAAAATATGCATTTATCTTATAAATTTTATCTTATATATTAGTTAATTAAACAAACATTTATGAAATAAAAATTTTCTTTAACTATTTACATCACAAAATCTACAACCAACCAATTATTTATAGAGTATAAATCAATAAATAAAACAGAAATAGTTACAAAGTTACATGTCATGAATCTGAATTTCATGAATCAAACAAAATGTAAACAGTTGAAGTTTAATCCGAGAAACATGTAGCACCGACAAGCTTCTTTCTCCTGTACACGAAGAAGAAAAGAAGGAACAAAAGTTATGATTACTGAAAATATTTATTTATCATTCTAATATGTAATTTCAGATTATAAAGGTGAAGAATAAAAAATTTAAGAATATTTAAAGTTTATTCCAGACTTGTCACTGCTTATCTTGTCCATTACTAACAATCAAATAAGCAAAAATGTAATATATATATATACTCATTCTCACATATGTCTAGTTACCAAATCTAGCCTTATAAATAATATAGGATAAATTTGAGTCAAACTTGTTGATTTTAGTTTAAATTAGGCACGTTCGGAAAAATCTTGTCAACCCTAACTGGAATTATCTGATCGTGGACTCAATTTACCAATATGTATACCGATAATAGCTATGTTGAAATTTGGCAAGCAAACCATTGAAGATGACAAAATTGATAAGAATGCCTGGTAAGTTCAATGGATTGTGGCAGCCAAGCAAAAGTAAAAGAAAGTGGGAAGTAGGCCAGTCATCTTCCTCGCTAAGTCTTCAGTCACAAAATCGTGTCTCTCTATTCCAGATCATGTGCCAAACTGACTTTTAACAATGCTCCAAGATACATCCACTATGTTTTTGGTTCTCCTAACTTCTAACAGTTTGATGGAATTAGAATTGGACTTGATCACATCGTTTCCAATTTGATCACATCTTATGAGTTAGGTTCATCAAATTGCAAACGATGTGATCATCTAAGAGAATGTGCAAATATCTTTTTTCTGTTGATCTTTTTCCTCTTTTTTACCCGTTTTACACTTACTAGTTAGCTTTTTCACTGCTTTTCTTTCATTTTACACTACCTATGATGGTGTCTAAAGGGCTAACACTATTAAGGAAATCATGCTAATTATTGTAAAAGATTATGGTAGAAGAAATGATGGTGTTTCGGAAAATTGGAGTTGAACAGAATAATTATACATAAAAAGTTCGCTTTTCCAAAAACTTCGAATGATTACTGCGATTTGTTTATTTAATGGAAAATTGTTTTGTGTCAATCACTTCCACAGTCAAGTCAGAGCTTCTTTATTACTTTTGTTTTCTTTCACACTTTCTCAAGTTGCCTTTGATTCTTTGAAGCTGTTTTTTTTTTTATTACAAGGCAAAAAAGCTAAAACATTATATAAAAAAAAACCAACTAACGCAATATTATATTATACATTGCGCCTTGCATGTCCCTCTGAATCTGATAAAGGTCCCGAGTAGGCAGCAGTGGTTCCTCAAGAAAATGAATGCTTACGCAGGCCCTGAGGGTTAGGACAGGTTATTTGCGCTCTTGGACTCAAAGGGTGAAATGCTCATTCCAGAGGTTCCCACACTCCAACCTGATATTGTGTGAGAGAGGTAAATCACGGTTTGATTTCAGCCAATTTCTCAGAAAGATAGCTCAGTATTCGGTGCGTACAAGAAGTCACCACATTGGATAAGCTCCTACACTGTCGTTGCCGAGATTCGAACCCAAGATCTTGGACTCACTTTCCTTCCCATTGACAAACTGACAAACTGGGCTACCCACATAGGCAGATTATTTGCACTCTGATTCTCTTTATGGTGTACATGTTAGATGTTGACCTCCTAATTCGAGGGAGCAAATTACGGATAATTGATAACAAGAATGATTCGGATCAATCATGGCAGAGGATAAAATGTTAATGACTTTTAAGAAGTCCATTTCTAATATGATTTAGCGATAACTTAGCGATCAAGCTAGTGTGAGGTTCGAGTGGACTTCCTTGAGTTTTGCTGTTAAAGCCAAACAGTTATCAATGAATATAATTAAATTTAAAATATTTTAATTGATTTATAATAATTAACCCATTATTACTCATCTAACTCATTGTCTAAATTTATATTAATAATTATTAATTTTTTTAGACTACGTTAAATCAATAGTGAGTGAGGTATTTAATGTAAAAGGAGAAAGGAAAACTAGATTCATAACATATTTAAGCTAGCATTAGCAATATTAGCCTCTCTTGTGCATATTATAGTTCAAATGATAATAAGTACATTTTAAAAAACAGTATGCATTTATTTGTATATTTCTGAAAAAGATTGAGATTAGTCATCAAGTTATTGCAAAATAAAAGGAGATTAGGACCCCTTGGTTTGTAAAGAAGTAGAACAGCATCTGTACGTGAAACCATATAATATAATGACAGTGGGGACCACGTGTGGAAACTGCAATCATTGATTTCTACTCGTGGCTCGTGGGTCTTCACTAGAGCAATTAGAACTTTACATACCAGATATGATAAACGTCACTTCCATTCTATGCCTAAGTATTAATTTATTTAATAAATAAAACTTATAAAAATTAGGTGAATAAATACTTGTAAAATAAGATAGACATAAACTAATAAAAAACAAATAACCTAAGACATATCAGTTTGTTTAGGTGAACTTTTGAGAAATTAATAAGCACTTTTTACATCAAAAATTTTTTATAAAAAAATTAAAGTTTAATTATAAAATAAAAAAACTTATATAACTTTTTTTGACTATCAAAATACAGCTTTTTAAAAAGCTCAAATTTGAAACTTGTAAAAAAATCTTTCAAATAGTTTTTTCGAGTAGATTTTTTAAATCAATTAATGAGCCTATTTTTAGTCCCTTTTATCTTTATATTTTACACATAATTCCTACAATACTCACAAACTTATCTTCACATTTATCTTGTAAACTTATCTTCTCTATTACAATAAAATGCATAATTTATTATGTATTTAACTATTTAATCAAATAAAATATTTATTTTAGAATTTATATAATATTATTTAGCTTTATTATATATTTTAATATTAGTTTTACATATGTTATAATCTATATAAAATATTTAGTTAGATATATTTTTATTTATGGTTTATATAGTTTAAAATTATATAATAATTAATATATTGTGATTTGCATATTATTTAATATATTTTAAATAATATTTATAAGCATAAATAATTTTTATTACAAAAAATAGTTAAAATAAAATGTGTTTTTTATTTTTATGTTATCAAACAGTCTACTGTATAAAGTTCTTTAAAAAGATTCTTTTTTAAATAACAGTCAAATAATCTATTGACTTCTTAGAAAAGTTCTTCTCGTAAAAAATCTAAAAGAAATTTTACTGATAAAAATCTTACTAATATAAGTCCAACTAATAAGAGGATAAGTCCTCAATAAATAAATGAGTATATACTATAATTTTTCACGCGAGAAAAGGAGTACTGTTCATGTCATCCGTAAGAATGACATCATAATTAGGTTTTATGATTGGAATATAGAACTTGCGAATAGTCTTCAAATGCAGTATCATTTTGGTTATAACCATAACTCGTCATTTTGTAGATTGCTTATTAAACTTCGAGAATGGAAAATAGTCTCCTTATTAATTAGAGGTAAGATTATATACTATAAAGTTTTTTTAAACTTAACTTCTTATCGAAATTTTTACTGAATATTGTTGTTAACGCTGTTATGCTTTTATTGCAAATTTTAATTTTTAAATTTCAGAAAATTTATTTATTTGAATTTTTATTTCTTCAGATTTCATAATTATGGTTTTTTATTCTTCTTATTATATTCTCAATTAAAATATATACCACTTAATTACTTAATATTAATTTTTAAAAAATTATTTTCAAATATATGATAATTATTTAGTAAATATTTATTGTAATAAAATGTTGTAATTTTTACTTATTAATAAATATTTTATAAGATATTAAAATAAAATTAAATAATTAATTTGAAATCAATTTATCTCAAAAAATATTTAATATTAAATTATTATTAACTATAAAATATAATTTATTTTAATGTTAATAATTAAACCTATTTTTATTTCTAAGCTAATTTATTTCTAAAAATAAAAAAGTTTACAAAAAATAAATAAAAAAGATTACTCGCAAGGAGAACCGACAAGGCCGGCCCCATAAACGAAAAGCAAGGTGTGTTTTTTCAGTCGGTGAAACGAAAAGAAAAGAAAAGATAACATTTGATCCTGTCTCGAAGCATTTGATAACGTTTTTAACAAAAATAAAAAGCAACGTTCAGTTGGATCCAAGGATAGGGAGAGGACAAGAATATCCCTCCATAGGTAACTTTAAGGATATAATAAAGGGAAGTGATTGGTTTTCTTTACCTACTAGGAAGCGACACGTTATGATTTCGTTTGTTTATTCATAACGAGGAAAAGAAAAAAAAGCAGCAAAAAGGGTTAGTGGCGTTGGCGGCTATTTATCTTGATTATGATTAATTAGTTCTCATCATTTTGTAACTTTACCCTATTGAGCTTAGCTTATTTCACAATTGCATGCTTAACCTCCTTAAACTAAACCATATTTTCTTAATATAAGCTTCTTTTTTTAATATTTTTTTAGTTACTGACAAGATATTTTAAGAAGATCCTAACTATAAGAAGACACCTTTAAATTATCTATTTTTAGAATAATTTCCGGTAGATTGATATCTCTCCTCTAACCTTCTTAAATTGGAGTCTTGTGCATTAAAGTTGTTGTTGTTTATAAAAGTCTCTTAGTTAGGTTAATGCATTAAATGTTTAGAAATTTTCATTTTTCTAAAGACAAAACATAACTCCATTCCATGGTTTCTGAAATTAACATCGGAAGAAGTGGTTAAGTTTGCAATATTAAACTTAATATGTACTGTAAGAAATAAGAATGTCTCTATATATAGACGTTCGTATGCCCATATATTCCAAGTCTATTCTTCTCTCTCTATCATTCACTACCTACCATAGATGGTTTTGGTTGCTATCAAAGAAATGGAGACGTTTGTTAGAAAGGTGAACTGAATGGTATGACCATAACTATGCCTGGCTCCCTGTATGCCACAGGCGACAGTTCCAGTCTCTCCTCCTCCTCCTCCGCCGCACCGCATTGATTGGTTCTTGCCCGTGGCGTGCGAGGAGCCAAGCATACATATCTACTCTCTCTCTCTCTCTCTCTCTCTCCTTTATATGTTTATATTTGCTTCATCTTTCGTCTTTGTTTATCTGTTAAAATGCATACATTCCGTTTGATCGGTTTAAAGAAGAAGCAGCGGCAGAAGAAGAAGATCGGTTTACATGCAAGGTTATGTGAATGAATAACACTTGCATATATGTTGAATGGGGAGCTTTTCTGGAACGCCGGTGTAGTAAATTTATGACATATATGTGGAAAATCCAAGATAATAATTATTTTGATTCTTTAGTTGATCTTTGCAGCACCAAATCAGTGTCATTTTGTGGAAGGTTTTGGTGATTTGATTTTTCTTAATTTCCTTTTGATCTTGTGGTTGCGTAAAGACTACCAAGCAACTCTAGTTAGCCGGCGGCCAGAATCCAACCAGGTATGCCATGTTTTGACCTTAAAGTTGTTTCCTTCTCATGCTTTTGAATGCTTTAAAAGGGTCACACTCATTTACTTTGATTTTAATACTTCTAGATGTCTCTCTTTCTACACTTTGATAAGCATTATTTTAAAAATATTTATAATTAACTTATAATTCAATCATAAGATCGCATTTATTAATATTCACAACTTGATAATGCTATATGAATCTCTTATATATGACTTTTCCCGTAATGATTATTTTGTAGTCTAATTAAAAAAAAGATTAAAAAGACGTAGAAATTATGATTTTATATTTCTCTAAAAAAATTATGATTTTATGAATTAGAACGTTCTTAACTTTTCTTAAATTTTTACGTAGATATATATGCGTCATATTATATTATTATTATAAGTATAATATTTATACTGGTAAAATTATTTCTTTGTGTCTGAAAAATTATAAGTTTGAGTACGAAAATAATCTTTTTATAAGATGCAAAAAAAGAAGAAGAAGCTGTATATGATTAATGACCTTTGTCTAACCCTCTTTGCCCTTTAGTAAATGAAGGATTATTAAATTAATTATCTTTAACCATAGTGAAACATTGTATTTGTATGATGGCTAGTTGTACTTGTACCTTGATACTTAGGTCAAAAGTAGCCTCTGAAAAGAACATACCCCATCACATTATTTCATGCAGAACAAGCAGTGACCTCTTTCCATATGGTGCACGAACAAAAAGTGGTCAAACAGAGGGACCTGCCCAGTCGTTTTCAGAAGCTGGAGACCAAAGTTCGGAATTCTCACGTTTTTCTGGTATTGGCTGGTAAAAAAGAGTTGGAACTGTGGACCTCACATCAACAAGAAAAAAGTATCAAACTTTGAAAGTGATCAAGGGCCAAATATCCAATAGCGTTTTTGCTTATTGGTAATTAATAGTTGGTTCTTTGTTTGATTGTAACTCCACTGAGTGGAACGCCTGTGATGATATGTAATTATTACTTGTTGGATCTTTGGATTCTATATATTGTTATGGACCGGCTTGGGATAAGATGAAGAAGACACGTACATTGCTTCAATCTCAAGAAGAAGAAAAAGAAGAAGAAGATAGTTTGTCTTGCATACCAACTCCATTCTTATGATTCAAATTCAATGGTCTTGTTTTATTATAAAATAATATCATTTTAACCTTTAACTTTTAGATCAATCGAATTATGAGTTATCCATGCATTTAAATAAAAAATTAAATCATATTTGAATTTTATACTAATCGAACTCAATTCGATTCGTTGTTAAAACTAAATTGATCGAACTCTTAAAAGTATAATTGAATTCTTTTAAATGATGAGGAAAAGACACATTGATCTCTCTTATGATTTAAGTAATTTTTTTTAAAATTTTCAATATTAAATTTATCCATTTTTGTAATTTTATTTTTAAAATAATTTATTTAAACTTTTGTTTAAAATAACAACAAAACACACGAGGTATAAACATCTTTCGTGAATAATCAACCGTTACTAACATGATCATTTAACTAAACTTTTAGGTCAACTCAAAACAATTAAATATAGCTTAAACTGATAATTTAAAATAATTATAATAAATTATTAGATTTAGTGGTCAAACTAATTAATCTTTTCTAAGCTATTATTTTTTAACAATTTTAATTCTTTTTATTTTATTCAAAAATTATTTTTAAAATTTTATTTATTTTTTATTTTTTTATTTTTTAACCTGCACCATTTTTTTATTGTCATATTTGTATGTAAGTCTATCGGAAACAATCTTTTTATTATATAGGGATAAGATTGCATACTATCAAACCTCCTAAGATGATGATGATGATTCAAGATTAAAAATTAAGATTCATTGTTATGTCTAGTCATGTTTAATTGATTAATGTATGATATTTATATTATTTAACAAAAGTTTAAAAAAGAAGTTTATCTAAAAATAATAAAAAAGTCTTGAACCATATCAAGTTAGGGTGTCTTTTTCCTTATAAAAGAAATTTCACATAGC
>JANIJH010000003.1:57895800-57917891 GCA_024520975.1 Erythroxylum areolatum
AAAAGGGTTGGAACTGTGGACCTCACATCAACAAGAAAAAAGTATCAAACTTTGAAAGTGATCAAGGACCAAAATATCCACTAGCATTTTTGCTTATTGGTAATTAATAGTTGGTTCTTGTTTGATTGTAAGTCCACTGAGTGGAACGCCTGTGATGATATGTAATTATTACTATCTTTGGGTTCTATATATTGTTATGGACCGGTTTGGGATAAGATGAAGAAGACACGTATATTGCTTCAATGTCAAGAAGAAGAAAAAGAAGAAGATAGTTTGTCTTACTTTGTTAAATTCTGAACCAAGCTTAACTTTGGGGGAGGGGCATACCAACTCCATTCGTATGATTCAAATTCAATCGTCTTGTTTTATTAAAATAATATCATTTTGACCTTAACTTTTAAATCAATCGAATTATGAGTTATCCATGCATTAAAAAAAATATATTTGAAATTTATACTAATCGAACTCAATTTGATTAATTATTAAAACTAAATTGATCCAGACTCTTAAAAGTATAATTGAATTCTTTTAAATGACGAGGAAAAGACACATTAATCTCTCTTATGATTTACGTACTTAAAAAAAATTCAATATTAAATTTATTCATTTTGTAATTTTATTTTTAAAATAATTTATTTAAAAATTTGTTTAAAATAACAACAAAACACATGAGATATAAACATTATTCGTGAATAATCAAGCGTTGCTAACATGGTTATTTAACTCAACTTTTAGATCAACTCAAAACAATTAAATATAGCTGAAAGTGATAATTTAAAATAATTATAATAAATTATTAGAATTAGTCGAGTTTAATTAGTTTGATTCAAGATTAAACTAATTAATCTTTTTCTAAGCTATTTTTTTAAAGTTTTAATTCTTTTTATATTTTATTTAAAAATTATTAAAAATTATTTATTTATTTTTCATTTTTTACTCTTTAACCTGCATCATTATTTTATTGTCACGTCTGTATGTGGATCTACCGAAAACAACCTTTTTATTATGTAGGAGTAAGGTTGCGTACTATCAGATCTCCTCAGACCTTACTTTATTGTCAAATTTCGGATATAATGATGTCGATGATTCAAGATTAAAAATTAAGATTCATTGTCATGTCTAGTGATTGATTCATGTATGATATTTATATTATTTAACAAAAGTTTAAAAGAGAAGTTTATCTAAAAATAATAATAAAAAAGTCTTGAACCATATCAAGTTAGGGTGTCTTTTTCCTTATAAAAGAAATTTCACATAGCTTAACGAATGGGCTGAAATAAAAAAGGTTTAGCGTAGCAAGAGTTACGGACCAATCAATAGACCATATTGAAATGGGTCGGGCTTATGGATGCCCTTCCGAGGTCGGCCCGGTCTTTCCGGTTTCAGATAACAATAATTAACAGATACTTAAAGGCGCGGCTAAACTTAATTTCAATTTCAACCGTTGGATCGCAAGACTGTTTCCAGCTACTTTAGAAGCTCTCTAATTCTCTTAGTGGGCTCGCCCGTAGGTAATCCTTTGACAATTTTATAATCATTCTTTTACTAGTACCATGTCACCACTCCGCTCCTGGAGAGTGCCCCTCGTCTGGGATCCACATAAGCAATGAATTCCACGCGCCCTATTGCACGCTCTGTTCTTCACGGGTTTTGTTTGCGGGATCCACAAGAACGAAGCTAAACCACGCGCTTGAAACCGAATGGTTAAGGTTCTGCCTTAAAACGTACAATTCAAAATAACACCCCCCTTCTCTCTCTTCCTCTGTTTATTTTCTTGATTTTCTTTTTGGGATAATAAAATTAAAACCTACACCCCCAACCCCCGTACTACTCTCATTTTGTCCGTTGCATTCCCCCTTTTGTTTTTCTCTGTCTCACCTGCTCTCGCCGGCACTGGGCGGAGGAATCATAGACGGAAGTGGAAAACGTAGATCCATCCGATCGTCATAGAGGTGAAGTGTAGAGTAGATGCCCGGAGACAATGTCGGAAGAAGAGAAGTTGTTGAAGGAGGCCAAGAAACTTCCCTGGGAGGATCGGCTCTTGCACAAGAATTGGAAGGTCAGGAATGAAGCTAACATTGATTTGGCGGCCCTATGCGACTCAATTTCCGATCCCAAGGACCATCGCCTCCGTGAATTCGGTGGGTTGCTTGCTTACCTAGGGTTTCACTGTCTCTTGTATTGCTAACTTCCGTCGTTCAGATCTGACTGTGATCGATGTTTTCTTGATTTTTTTTGTTTTCGAATAATTGTGCATTGGTGTGAACTTATTTTTTAAAAATTTTGATAGGCCCGCTTTTTAGGAAGACTGTGGCGGATTCAAATGCGCCAGTGCAGGAAAAGGCTCTGGATGCCCTGATAGCATTTTTACGAGCTGCGGATGCTGATGCTGGAAGGTGTTTATGCTTTCTTGTGTTTGTAATTCCCTTTTCTTTTAAATTCTTTGTGTTTTGTGTGTGTATTGTTGAACTTGGGGTTTTGAATTTGTAATTTATGTTTGATGTGTTTTAGATATGGTAAAGAAGTTTGTGATGCAATTGTGGCCAAATGCCTCACTGGTCGGCCGAAAACCGTGGAGAAAGCTCAGGCAGCATTTATGCTTTGGGTGGAGTTGGAGGCAGTTGAAGCATTTCTGGTACGTTTTTTATTCTCCCGGTCATGGCGAGTCCATTGCTATTAACTGAGTATATTCTAGGATTCCAATCGCTGTTGCTTTAGATGATTATCACTCAACTAGACTCCCTGAAGAGGACCCAAACTGAGAACCTCAAACACGCAAGTATCTGAGTTAACAAATAATGGAAATGCTGTTCTGAATCTTGAAAAAGGAAGTAACTTGCTATTGGAATTTGTGGCATTCTTTTTTTTTTGGGTGGCCTTTCTGATGTGGATTAAGGTTTCATTTGACATTTCCTTAGGTTGGGACATATTAGTGGTACAAATTTTTTGCAAATTTGAGAGAATTATACACTTAGTTTACATATTGGCTCACACCTCACAATTGCTTGAAATGACGATATTGAGAATAGTCGATAATCTATTTCTGCTGCTCTCTTCCGTTTCTTTTGCCAATTCCACAACTAAGATATCCTCCTTATTTCATAAATGTGAAATCAGCAAGTTGAACTCATTTGAGCTTAAATTTTTTGTGGTGAGTCATATTCAATTAGTTATTACAACATTTATGGTTGATTCTTGTATGATGCATGAACTTTGTTACTCCTTGGAAAGCAGAATCAGTATCATTGGCCAAATATCGAGTGCGAATGGAGAATTTCCTCTACCACTCTTTATGTCATGTTTTAGAGTTGTCCCAGCTCTCTATTGAGGATGATATGCACCTTTCTACCTTAGGATATAGTTTTAAGCAAGATTTAGGTTGGCTAAAGCCAACAATTTGTACTATAACTTACTTGTACTTTGTGATTTTAGAGAGATTGGCCTTTAGTGTGTCAATGCCTGATGATTCAGTGACTCTGTCTTTGCACCTAGTTTCTCAAGTAGTGCTAATGGATTTCTTAGGAAAACTTTTTCTTTCTTTTTAATGGAAAATATGGAATTGGAGTGATGAGAACTTTTCAATCAGGTGGTCTGTGTGTATATACCAACATTCTTGCATCAAATTTTGGGAGTTAATGCTGGTTGCCACCTCAACATATAGCTGTGAAAATTTTTTCATTGTCTTTTTGCCTTTTCAATTATTTATCCATTTTTGTCAGAGAAGTGGCATCTAGACAGGAATTTTTGTTCACATTTTACATTAGGAATGAGGTATCTGGCTATGTTTTTGGGCTTTGGTGCTGGTAACACATGGGGGATGGTTTGAGTTTTAGAAGGTTTTCATTTCAGAAGTATTTGATTGTCAAACAGAACTTTGCTTTTGTGTCTACCATGGATAAATACAAAGCTATGATTTTATTTTTGATGCCACTTTTCTTTTTTCTTTCGCTTTTCTTTAGATCCTGTTCCAACCTTTTCTACATTATTTTGGTAGTTGCTAATCTGTGCTGCTTATAGGATGCTATGGAGAAAGCAATTAAGAACAAAGTTGCTAAAGCTGTTGTCCCTGCAATTGATGTCATGTTTCAAGCCTTGAGGTATTTGCATTAGATTCTTGATTTCAATTGTAAGAAGTTGGCTCTGCATTACATGAGGTTTACTGTATCGCATTTGCTATTAGTGAATTTGGTGCCAAAGTTGTGCCACCAAAGAGGATATTGAAAATGCTTCCAGAATTGTTTGACCATCAAGATCAAAATGTTCGTGCCTCCTCTAAAGGACTGACTCTTGAGCTTTGTCGTTGGATTGGGAAAGATCCAGTAAAATCGATATTGTTTGAGAAGATGCGAGATACGATGGTATGAACATTTTTACATGTTATATGGCTCTTTTTTTCCTCTATCACATAATGGTTCGTTGATTTCTTTGTTCTGTTTGTAGAGAAAAGAGTTGGAAGCTGAGCTTGTTAATGTTACGGGAGCAGCTAAGCCATCTCGCAAGATCAGGTGATTGTTGCATTGGTTGATTACTAATTCGATCTTCTAATAGCATTGAAAAGTATGATTTCAGCTTACTTGACGGGCTGGTTTGATAGCATTCATTTCTTTGACCGAAGAAATAGCTATTGGTTGTCTTAGGAAAGCTACATTTGATTTTTGCCATCAGTATCATGTTGTTGTCGTTATGTATCCTGTTGTTTAATGCTAGTTTGATTTTGTCAATACAAACTATCCTTGTTTGGCTGCTTTGTCCATGTCCTTTTCATTGGTTTGACAACTTTTTCTACAATAGCAGTTGGTATGATTGAAATTTAATTGATCTTTCTCTGTTGATACAATGTTGCTTATCTTTGATGGTGCCAATTTTGAGTGTTGTGTCATTCTTATATTAGGATCCTGTAATTCCTTGACTTCAAAGCAAACTTCTTGTTGCTACATGCCAGTTATATATCTTGTTGTCTAGTGACAAGCTGGTATTTGCATCTTTGTTTGAATAACTTGGATGTTCATTAACTAGATCTGAACAAGACAAGGAGCCGGAGCCAGAAGTTGTATCAGAAGTTGCAGGTCCTGGTCAGACTGAAGAGGCTGCACCTGATGGTTTGTGTACAATTTTAGGGGTTTTTTTGTATTTTTCTCCTCCTTGACATTGCATTAACTTTTTTATCATATGTTACCCTTGGCAGTTCCTCAGGAAATAGATGAATATGAACTTGTTGATCCTGTTGATATATTGACTCCTTTGGAAAAGTCTGGCTTTTGGGATGGAGTGGTTAGCTCTCATTTTGGCCCACTTTGTTCATTTTTGTTGTGCATTATGTGAAACAATATGATGGATTATGATTCCTGTTGGCTTTCCCCTCATTTTGGTTGAAAAATTCTATCTTTCCTCCAGAAAGCTGCCAAGTGGTCAGAGAGGAAGGAGGCTGTTGCAGAGCTAACCAAACTTGCTTCTACCAAGAGAATTGCACCTGGTGATTTCTTGGAAGTTTGTCGGACACTAAAAAAGGCATGTTCTTTCTTGTGGATTGGCAACTACGTTATATTTGTCACAACAGCTAGTTTTGGCTGAATGCTTATTTGACGCTGAGCCTTTGGGAATTTCATTAGTTTTTCGATTTTGGCTGAATGTACTAGTTTTCCCCAAATGTTGTGTGGTCAATCAACACAACATTTGGGGAGATCTTAGGTATGACCTGGAATGTATTATCTTATTCTCTATTTCTCGTAGGGTATTTTGGTTTGCTGGAAAGTATAACGGGTAGTTTTGAATTTCTTACCATTTAGTTGATGGGAACAGTTGATTTATAGATTTTAGTAGATCCTAATGATTTTACCAACTGGTAATGACAGTATGCGGCTATTGTTCAATAAGGTATTCCTGATTTCATTCATATCCATTTTTTGTATGCCTGGAAGCTATCTTTGTTGCTTGTGCTAATTTGTTGCATATGTCGCTTATTGTCCATATAGAGATACAATATCTCACCATAATTTTTCTGCAGCTAGTTACTGATGTGAACATCGCTGTCGCTGTTGAAGCCATCCAAGCGCTTGGCAATCTTGCTCGTGGTTTAAGAACCAACTTTTCTGCAAGTTCTCGCTTCTTGCTGCCAGTTTTGCTTGTAAGTACACTCGTACACTTCAAATTGTATAATTCTCATCCACACACATTTACAGACTCATGTAGATCTAGGTTGGTCTCTATAGTTGAACTAGGTTTCCTAAAAGACTTTTTGGAATGCATGATGTATTTCACCCTGGTATACAAAATAAAGGCAGAAGACTCTGTTTCACTTGTTACCTTTTCAGTCCCCACAGATTTGCAGGAAACATTGAATTATTGTGCCATGGATAGTGCTCAAGTTTGATTAAGGGGCATGAATATAGATCTTCTAGATACATTGTTATTTTTCTTATAAGACATTGTTATATTTTGAAAAACTTTCGGTTTTAGAATATACAAAATTTCATACAATGTTACTGAAATGGAACACTGTAAATATCTGATTGTTCACCTGCTCCGTCTTTGTATATGTCATTATTCATGTAACAATACTTCTGTTGATTGCTGAATTTATGAGCGTGGAAAAGCCCTGATCCTAGTTTGCTTTCTCTTCTTGTGTACTACAAGATGTATGCCTGTATCTGTACCTTCATCTACATGTCTACACAATAGTGTATGATTACACCTCTATAAATATATTTGATAGAGATCGTTTGAGTTCAATTTATTGCTTGTTTGATTGGAGAACTTTTATTTCATAGGAAAAATTGAAAGAGAAGAAACCCACTCTGACGGAGTCTTTGACACAAACTTTGCAAGCAATGCATAAGGCTGGGTGCTTAAATCTCAGTGACATTGCTGAAGGCAAGTTGATATCTCATTTTATTCGTTTGCTTTTTTTCATAATCTTATCGGTTTAGGCTTGGATCAGAGTATTGTAGCTCATTTCATGAAGTTTCAACACATAATGTTCCCTGGGTTGGAGGGCATAAGTACTTGTTGATGATAATTATTTACCTTTTCTGTGCTGGGAAGGAAATATGTCAGAATTTTTACCTTCTCAAGATTATTTTTATTCATTTCGTGGAAGTGAGTAGTTTATCTGTTGGTGTATGCTCAGCGTGGGACACATGTTTTTGAAAGTTCCAAATTGTTTTCTGACAGATATTAAGACTGCTACAAAAAATAAAGTTCCTCTTGTGCGCTCATTGACTTTGAGTTGGTTGACATTCTGTATTGAAACAAGTAGCAAGGCCGTTATCCTGAAGGTGCATAAGGATTATGTTCCCATTTGTATGGAGGTTAGTGCAGCTGTAACTTATCATTAATGTTTTGGTTTCATAGTCTGGGGTATTTGATCCATTCTATGAAAATTAATGTTATGATCTTATTTAAAGCTTAGGATTTGTAACGATCAGTTACATTGTTCCTTAAGATGGTTTTCAGCAAAAGTGCCTTATTGGAGGAATTAACCTTGCAAAAAGAGCACACATGACTGATCATTTGTTGTTTGCTTATCATAATTCGTGGTAGCTGTAGATTGACTTGCGGATCTTCAGATTTATGCTTTCCTGATCTACATTTCATAAACTTTCTTCTTTATTGGATATATTTATGATTCATTTGATTGGATCTTGTAGTGCCTCAATGATGGGACACCGGAAGTTAGGGATCCAGCCTTTTCAGCTTTGGCAGCAATAGCCAAGGTAATATTATTATGTTATCTCTGACAAATATGTTAGAATTAGTCTCAAATTTTACTCCTATCCTTATACCTATCCTGCAATTTATTAGTCCGTTGGCATGAGGCCTCTGGAGAGATCATTGGAAAAACTTGATGATGTTAGAAGAAAGAAACTATCTGAAATGATTGCAGGTTCAGGAGGTGGTGTCTCTACTGGCACAGGTGCAGGTCAGTTAATTATTCCATGAGCATGTTAGTATTACTAATATCACTCGGTTTTTATGGGCTTTTCATCATGTTTTCTGTTGTTTATCCAGCTACTGGTCAATCTGTTTCTGTGAGTACATCAACTCTAGAGGTGGGTTTTACATTTTTCTTTTATATGGTGATGTTCCATTTACTTAATTTATGATGCTCTACTGGTTAGTGTTGACGTCTTATTGTATTTGTTTTTCTCTTCTTAATTTGTATCTCATGGTAGTTATTATAATGGTCTAGTGGGAGTTTGAAATTTACTTAATTTATAATTGAAATAGGTAATAAATAAGGAGTGAACATCAATATTTGCTTGGTTGCTTATTCTTGGAAATGGCTGTTGCAGGTATCAGGAGGGTCATTCGTGAGAAAGTCTGCTGCAAGCATGCTTTCTGGAAAGAAGCCTGTTACTGCTGCTGTGAGTGTGTATAGTGTTCCTGCCCTCAGTAATTTATTTTTCATACATGATCTTTGTTTGTTAGCAAATTAGTCCTACCTTTTATTTATATGCTATGTTAATATTGATCAGGCCGGTAACAAGAAAGTGGTGCCTACCAAACCAGGGGCCACCAAAAAAGGAGATGGAGCTGGGAGGGCTGAAGCTTCAAAATCTGTTGAACCGCCTGAAGATATTGAAGTAAGCTTGTTTACTTACTTTTGTATGTTGCAGGGTCAATTGCTCAAATGATTTTCCACTGTTTCGCATGATTATTACTTTGCATATTTTGATACTTGCAGCCAGTCGATATGAGCCTTGAAGAGATTGAAAGCAGGCTAGGTTCTCTTGTACAAGAGGACACTGTATCTCAACTGAAAAGCACTGTTTGGAAGGAGAGGCTGGAAGGTAATCTGCCCTGATTCTTGTGACTATCTCCTTTTTTTACTTGTGCAAATCAATTATATGCATATGAATAAAGGTGACTACTATTCTTGTGATGTACGATTAATTTTTAGTTTTGCTGTTTAACTATCAACACTCTCTGAGTCTCTGTTAAGAACATTTACTTGAATGATCAAGATATTCAGGCTGCAGTTGTGCTGATGTTGATAATCTAAGAGGATGTCATTGTTTGTTTTAGGTTGACGATCTATAATTTGTGACCAGTTATGTGTTATAATTATAAAAGTACTTAGGCTAAGCTGAATGTCCTGTGGCAAATTACAGAAATCCATTTTCATGAGAAAAAGTTCATCAAACGAAATTTATTTTTTGCATTGACATCTGCTTACCTTACAAAATTACATGTGATCTTATAGCTGAAAAGCTCATAGTCTATTATACTGTTTAAACTTTTTGATGGGCTATTATGTGCACCTAAGGATTTACCCAGTGCACACCTGAAGGTTAGATTCTGTGAGTTCTCCTGTTATATATATATATATAACACAAGGTTTTGAGCACGAGGATACGTGCAATTTGTGATATGCATATGCAACATGAACATTGATGCTACCGTTCTGTTTTTCTTCTTTCTATGCCTTCCTGTATGTTTTATGTTATAGTACTTTGCATATTTCTGTTATTTTATTGCTTTTTACACCAAGTAAATCACAGTATTCACAACATCCTATCAACTGCTCTTATGTTGACTATAGAATATCATATTAGCTAGGGAAATCATAAAACTTGAATTTCCATTACTTAAGGCCCAAAGGCAGGCACTGAAGTTGTTTACCATATTTGTGAAACACGTCAAGTTGTTATAGGTTAAGTTCTTTGTTTTGGTTCCCCCACACCGATTAAGTGTTGTTTACATGTGTTAAGAGTGATCAATTAGCTCTTGTAGGCTGTGGCTGTATGTGCTCTGGCAATTCCTATTTGTGATGGATTTTGAGCCTTCTCTTTTACTGACTGATCGTTTTTATTCTTGATAATTATTGCAGCAATATCATCTTTAAAAACACAAGTTGAAGGATTGCAGGATCTTGATAAATCGGTGGAAATTCTGATCCGTTTACTCTGTGCTCTTCCTGGTTGGAGTGAGAAAAACGTTCAGGTATTGGGATGCATGGATTCCTCAATGTTAATATATTTCTTATTAGTTTAACATTCCTGACATGAAGTCATAATGCAGGTTCAGCAACAGGCTCTTGAAGTGATTACTTATATAGCTTCAACTGCAAAGAAATTTCCCAAGAAATGTGTAGTGCTGTGCCTCCTTGGTGGGTAATTGTTCTAGAATGTGCCTTTTGTTTTACCAATTTGATGAGCTATTTCTTGAAATTTTGGTTCAGCCTTTTTCCAGTTTTACTATGAATTCTTTACTTTCCCTTTTTGTTTGGGTTTTGCCCTTTTGTCCATTGGGTAGTTTTCGATTTTTGACATTATTCATACCCATTGGCAGGTATTAGTGAAAGGGTGGCAGATATTAAAACCCGAGCTCATGCAATGAAATGTCTTACTATATTCTCCGAAGCTGTAGGTCCAGGCTTCATTTTTGAGAGAGTAAGTATAATTGTGATTGATGTTTCGTTTTGCTCTAAGCATTTAGCTTTCTAACTTTTCTATTCATCCTGATTGTTATGCATGAGGATAATGCGTGTGATTTTTTGCATCTTATATTGTATCTACTGTAACCTATGCGCTTAAAATGATGCAGCTTTACAAAATCATGAAGGAGCACAAGAATCCCAAGGTTCTTAGTGAGGGAGTTTTGTGGATGGTTTCAGCAGTTGAAGATTTTGGCGTATCACATATGAAATTAAAGGTGATTTCATATCTTTCCTCCCTAATTGTCGTGCCTTCCATGCTCACAGCTACTTCATTGTGGCTAGTGTCAGCTATTTTACTCCTTTTGACATTCATAGAGAGCTATGCTGTCATGTTTCAGGATTTAATTGATTTCTGTAAAGATGTTGGGCTGCAATCCAGTGTTGCTGCTAGTAGAAATGCTACTATTAAGCTTTTGGGGGCTTTACATAAATTTGTTGGCCCAGGTGTGTGATCATTCTATATGCATTTTGAATATATTAAAGTTTCCATGGATGGTTTTGACTTCATCAAATTTCAGCAGATATTAAGGGATTTCTTGCGGACGTCAAGCCTGCTCTGCTTAGTGCACTTGATGCCGAGTTTGAGAAGAATCCATTTGAGGTAATGGCTAGTTATGCTTTGAAGTTCACTATTTGGTTGCATGCTTTAAGCGGTATCCTTTTATGTATTTATTTTTACTTGAAAATGTTGTGTATCCTCAGGGTGCTTCAGCTGTCCCAAAGAAAACCGTTAGGGCACTGGAGTCTGTGGCCTCTGTTTCTTCTGGTGGACTGGATGGCCTGCCACGTGAAGATATTAGTGGAAAAATCACACCTACTCTGCTTAAGAGCTTGGAAAGTCCTGATTGGAAGGTATGGGAATCCATAAGATGTAGAGAAAGCTTTAAAGGCAGTGATGCCTTGCCTTGAACGGTTGAACTACTTGGAGAAATGGTTAGTGTAATCTTTTGGGTGATTTCTTCTTCAATTTTCAGGTCAGGTTGGAGTCAATTGATGCAGTCAATAAAATATTGGAAGAGGCTAACAAGAGGATTCAACCAACTGGAACTGGTACAACTTCAATTGCTTTGAATTTCCCTGTTATTAAGTTTAAATGTGGAGTGCTTGTTAGAAGTCTGTAGTGAAATTGAACGCCAATATGTTTTCAACCTATCTTCCACATCATAGGTGAATTATTTGGTGCTCTTAGAGGGCGTCTGTATGACAGCAATAAAAACTTAGTCATGGCAACTTTGAGCACAGTTGGTGGGGTTGCATCAGCTATGGGTCAAGCTGTTGAAAAGTCAAGCAAGGTCTTCATAATCTTGACAAAAACTTTACTACTTGACATTTTCTTATTATACTTGATGATGGTCAAGTTTTTCATAAGTATGTTCCTTGCAGGGCATTTTGTCTGATATTTTGAAATGCCTTGGTGACAACAAGAAACATATGAGAGAATGTGCGTTGGCTACTTTGGATTCTTGGCTTGCTGCAGTCCATCTTGATAAAATGGTAACTGTTGTGTCCTATCATTTTTTTCTATTTTATAACATTTGTTGACAGATTGAATAATGATCTCTCTGTTCCAGATTCCTTACATCACAGCAGCTTTGGTGGACGCAAAGCTTGGTGCTGAAGGGCGTAAGGACCTCTTTGATTGGTTAACAAAGCAACTTTCTGGATTGAATGATTTGTCTGATGCTGGGCACCTTCTGAAACCTAGTGCCTTGGCTATGACGGTAATTTCTCTTTTTATCTACAAGTTCTAGAGCTGTACTTGCACTTGGCACATGGATTGGTGTTCATTTTGGAACTTTTTGCGTGCTTGAATATCTCTTTAGGATAAATCTTCAGATGTTCGAAAAGCTGCAGAAGCCTGCATCAATGAGATTTTGAGAGTTTCTGGACAAGAAATGGTAAGCATTTTGTAGCTCTTCTGATTAGTGGTCTTGTATGATGATTTGGTTATGTTGAATCTTTTATGTCTGTGCTTATATATTCCTTTACTTTTCAGATTGAGAAAAATCTTAGAGATATTCAAGGGCCAGCATTAGCTCTTGTCCTTGAACGGTTTAGGCCTTCTGTGTCTTTTGTAGGTCTGTCTCCTGGAACCTTGGATTTCTTTATCTTTGGTACATGTGTATGTAGATGATCCTATTCTAAAACTCTTGATGTTTTTTATTGTTTTATGACATGTTTTATCAGAACCACTGGAATCTGCTAAGACAATATCAACAGGATCCAAAATGAGCCTGAAGGGTGGAAAATCTGCTGCTAGTGTTACCTCAAGGCATACAAATAGGACTACAGTTTCGGTATCTATTTTTGTTTCTTTTTCCTTATTTGCATGCCATCTGATGCTTAATTGGAGTAGTAATTATTAATTCCATACTTCACCAGAGAGTCATGCCAACAAAGGGTTCACGGGCAGAGCCAATTATGTCTGCTCAGGATAGAGTTGTTCAGTTGCAAGCTTTGTTGAATGTAAAGGAGTCAAACAAGGTATGGTTGTGTCATGTACGTTAAACTTGTATTACTTGTTAAATGATGTGCTTGAGAATTTGCTTTTTCAATGTGGTTTTCTACAGGAAGAGAGGGAGAGATTGGTAGTTCGTAGATTTAAGTTTGAAGAACTGCGGGCAGAACAAATCCAAGACCTTGAGGTTTGTACCTGTGGGGAGATTGTAGTGAGATTTCCTTGGTTTCTTCATCTTACTGCATTTTGAGTGACGTATGCAATGTGGCTTCTCTTGCAGAGTGATATGATGAAGTATTTTAGAGAGGATTTGTATAGGCGGCTTTCAAGTACTGATTTTAAAAAGCAAGTTGATGGTCTTGAGATTTTACAGAAGGTATCTAGCGTTATTTTGAGACAAGGATTTCAAAGCAACTAGTTTTTGGCTCTGAATCAACCATTTGAATCCAGGGACTGCCTGCTGTCAAGAGAGAAATAATTGAAGTTCTGGATATTCTTCTGAGGTGGTTTGTACTGCAGTTCTGTAAATCAAATACAACATGTCTTCTGAAGGTATAAGATTTCCTTTTGCAAATATCGCTATTGTTTTTTAAATTTATAATGTAATATGCCTTCAGTATGATGACTTTAAATATTTGCTCATTTGGCAAATTGCACAGGTGCTGGAATTTCTTCCTGAACTTTTTGACATGCTGCGAGATGAGGCATACACATTGACTGAATCAGAGACTGCCATATTTCTTCCTTGCTTGATAGAAAAGGTACTATTAGTTTTTACTATTTAAGTCATTCATGACGTGTCTAATCATCTTATGTAGCTTTCTAGTTGCTTATAGGATTTGGAGAACTTTTCAAAATATACATTTTTCTGACATGCTATTTTCACTTTGCAGTCTGGACATAATATTGAAAAGGTGCGAGAGAAAATGCGTGATCTTACCAAACAAATTGTCAGTTCATATACTGCAGCAAAAACTTTGCCTTATATATTGGAAGGCCTGCGCTCCAAAAACAATCGTACACGGATCGAGTGTGCTGATTTGATTGGATTCCTGATAGAGCATCATTGTGCTGAGGTAACAAGCAGCTGTTATGTGTGTTTTGTTGTAAAATTTTCTTATTACTTATTCTTTTTTTGTTTTTTCTGACAGATAAGTGGGCAATTGAAGTCCTTGCAAATGGTTGCAAGCTTAACAGCAGAACGGGATGGTGAAACTAGGAAAGCTGCATTGAACACTTTAGCTACTGGTTACAAGATTCTTGGTATGTATCAGATAATCCTTTTTTATGTGGTCAGAAGACTCTGCTTAATTTTAACCACAACTTCTTTTGTATTTTTTTTCCTTTTTCTAGGGTTCTATCACAGCCTAAAACTTGCATGCTGCTTTTTGTTGTCGATATTTGATATTTACCCTCTTTAATGATTTGAAGTTGATTTTCGCATGGTTTGGTGTTTTTTTAGGAATAATTTCTAAGTATTGAAGTATATAAGCTGCTGTACTTTCTCTCTAAATTTATCAGGTGAGGACATATGGAGATACATTGGGAAGCTAACAGATGCTCAAAAGAGCATGCTAGATGATAGGTTTAAGTGGAAGGTCGGTATCAAGTTGAATGCGATCTTTGTATGATTTCAATGCACTCTGTCTAATATCTTTTTGTAGGTGCGAGAGATGGAGAAAAGAAAGGAAGGAAGGCTAGGTGATGCCAGAGCTGCATTGAGGCGTTCCGTTAGGGAAACAGGGTTTGTATACATTAAAATTAGTTTCTTTGTATGTTTATGGAGTTCTCATTTAGAGATCCTTATGCTCGTGTTATTCTCAGACTCTATGCATGCAAAATTGAAATACATCTTTTTCTTTTGTTATCCTTGAACATTCCATTTGTAAAGAAAGTTGTTCACTAAATACTATGATTGGTGCTCTTTGGGATAATTAATTTTTTTGTTTATACTCCTAATTGCTTGTTGCTTTACTTGTTAGTAGAAGCTCACATATCACGCTTGATTGCTTATATGAACTTAGTTGACATGTCGAAATGAATTTTTTGGATCATTATTGTCAAATCCAACAAAGTTGTAGAAGAGTGCACTGATGTGTTTTCCGCTTTGTGGATATCATTATCTAAATTTTTCTAGATAAAAAATTGAAATAGAATGTGGATATCATTATCTAAATTTTTCTTTACACAACAAGCTTCCTGGTATTTCTGATTTCATGAATGAAAAGTGTTTTTTTTCAATATTCCAGTCATGCACTTTTCTGTGTCTGTAGGAATTCCTTGACAAATTTAAGTTAATGCTATTGTGTAGAATGTTTTCTAAACATCTTGCTTTGTTGGAATCAGTTTGATATGTTTGATTTCGTATCATTATTTTTATGTAGTTTGACCATCTAAATTGCAATTCTTATATCTGTAGATTTGGGTAAATTCTAGTCTAAAGATTCATGTTTTTTAACTGATTTGTTGATCGTTGAATTATTTACCTTTGTACTTTCCAGGTCTGATTTAGCAGAACAAAGTGGGGAGGTTTCACAATCTTTATCTGGGTCAATAATTACTAGGTTGTTATTTCGCTGACAATTTCCTCCATGCTGTTCTATTTTATGTAATGAACTCCTATTTTCTCAGTCATTGGCAATGCTTTTCATTTCCAGGAAAAATTTTACTCCTCACGAACCTCAGATGGATAGGACTGCAATACCATATGCATTGGCAGGTGCCAATGGGCCCACAAACTGGAATGAAGCTTTGGATATCATTTCTTTTGGCTCCCCAGAGCAGGTTTTCCACCTAGCATTTTCCATTCTTCTATGGGCTAATCTTGTGTACTATTTCTATTTGTTTTGATTTTTTAATCTTGATTTAGGGGATAGTTTTTGTCAGCAATCAATAATTTGGCATGATTTTTGGAGCTTTAACATTTCATTGTTCATTGATGTGCATAAGCTTGCATTATGTTCTATAATAAATTTAATTAAACCTTTGGATTATGATCTGTCTTATGGAATACTTAGGAATAGAACGAAACTTAAGTTATGCCCATTACAGCTCTGAAGCTGTTATATTTCTAGCAAATCTCCTGGTTGCCAAGTGGTTTTGAACTTCCCTTACTTATTATGTCATAGTTGTGATGTTGTGGTTAATGAAATGCAACTACTTAAACTGTTATAGCTTTACATTTTTCCATTTGTTCATTGTGCCATTCTTTACTCATTTTGATTTACGCCTTCATATTTTTTAGCTATTCATTTTCGGATATTGATGAAATGTAACGCTGGATGTGTAATTCCTCTTTTGCAGTCAGTAGAGGGAATGAAAGTTGTGTGCCATGAGTTGGCACAGGCTACTAATGATCCAGAAGGAAGCTTGATGGATGATCTTGTGAAAGATGCTGATAGACTTGTTTCTTGCTTGGCAAACAAAGTGATTACCCTTTTCATGCTGATTAACTTGTGTTGATTTCTCTTTGATCTTTCATCATCTTATCATATAACATGATCTGTATTTCTCCTCCTTTCTTCTTCTATGAAAAGGTCCCCAAGACTTTCGATTTTAGTTTAACGGGAGCTTCCTCGCGGTCTTGTAAATATGTCCTGAACACACTCATGCAGGTACATTCTTCATTTGTAATTTCCTATTTCAAAATTATGCTCTTTTTATTTTGCTGAGTTCGGTTTTCTCTTAGCATTGAGAACCACTTAGTTGATGTCTACAAATAACTCCTAATTGAAAAGTTGGCAAAACTTTCTGGTCTGATTGCAGACTTTTCAAAATAAAAGCCTTGCCCATGCTGTAAAGGAGAGTACCCTAGACAGTCTTATAACCGAACTTCTACTTTGGCTGTTGGATGAAAGGGTTCCTCATATGGATGATGGAAGCCAACTTCTGAAAGCGTTGAACGTGCTGATGCTTAAAATTCTGGTAAAATATCCCTCAAAATTCACCTCCTTTTTCAGTTAGTTTTAAACTCAGCTTTCATCAGTTGGTGTTTGTGTGTGCAGGATAATGCTGATCGAACTTCATCTTTTGTTGTCCTGATTAACCTGCTGCGTCCACTAGATCCTTCAAGATGGCCTTCACCTGCATCGAGTGAGACTTTAGCTATTAGAAATCAGAAGTTCTCTGATCTTGTGGTCAAATGTTTAATCAAACTCACTAAGGTAATGTTATATAATATTTTATATCTTTCTTGGAGTCTTCATAAATGTTCTGATTAGTTGCTTGATTCTTCGACAATATTCAAACTCTGTCCTTCATCCTTTCATTTGGGATTATCAACTGTGAGGCTTTCTTTCGTATATGCATATTTATTACTTTCATGTTTTGTAAAACATGTTTAACAAGTTGGTCAGGCATCCAGCACTTTATAAAACATTCTTCAACAATTTAAGTTGGTCAGATACCCAACAAACAGGATAATTTCTCCTCCAATATGTGCATATGAATTCGAGCTTGGTGCTTTAGTAACCTTGATATTCAGCTTAAGCCATGGATAATGATTCTTTACTTCATCCGGTTCATCATTTGAAATTGAACAATTTTTTCGTGATGCAGGTTCTCCAGAACACTATTTATGAAGTTGACCTTGATCGGATTCTTCAAAGTATCCATATATACCTGCAGGAATTAGGGATGGAAGAAATTAGGAAAAGGTATATGTTCTTTAAAAAATGATGCAATAATTGTGAATTTGAGACATCAATTTTTTGCCTTCTGTCCCCTCAATCCTTTGCAACTAAGTTCTATTGACTTTTTTATTTTGATTGGTCAACTCAATTGAGTTAATGTGTTCCTTTTTCCACTTGTGGTTGTGATTCTCACTAAAAAAGAGCTGGAGCGGATGACAAACCTTTACGCATGGTGAAAACTGTTCTGCATGAACTTGTTAAACTTCGTGGAGCTGCAATAAAGGGTCACCTTTCCATGGTTCCTATAGACATGAAACCGCAGCCAATTATTCTTGCATACATCGATCTGAACCTTGAGGTGAAAACCTGGAGAACATATTCTGCTGCTCTTCAGTTATGTTTGATTTTAGTGATTTTTGCTTACATCTTTATCTTGTCAGACATTAGCTGCAGCAAGAATGCTGACGTCAACAGGGCCTACGGGCCAAACTCATTGGGGGGATTCTGCAGTCAACAATTCATCCACGCCGACACATTCTGCTGATGCTCAATTGAAGGTTTGTTTTTCCTAATTTCCTTCTAGTCAATTTCATGATCTTTGATAATTCAAACTTTTTTCAGTGATTTGATAAGTTGTTTCCCTTTCTTAAATCTTATTGTGCATTTTGCTTTACCCAGCAAGAACTTGCTGCGATTTTCAAAAAAATTGGTGACAAGCAAACATGCACCATTGGGCTGTATGAACTATATCGCATCACTCAACTATACCCCAAGGTACGTAATTGGCATCCTATTGTCTGTATGTAATATGTTGCCATATTTTTTGGTAGCTAGTGATGGCTAGAGGAGTTTGGATGTTATTGCTTTATGTAGTCTCCTTTTGCCTGTTTAAACTTCTGGTATTTTTCAATACAGGTTGATATATTTGCACAGCTCCAAAATGCAAGTGAGGCTTTTCGTACTTACATCAGAGATGGTTTGGCCCAGGTTTGTAGTTCCTCATTCTCATATAGTTTCTGTGAAAGAATATGCACCTAACAATGGGTTTATCTTTTATCGAAGATGGAGAAGAATGCTGCTGCAGGAAGGACGCCTTCTAGTTTGCCAATATCGACCCCTCCACCATCTGCGCTGTCTGCTTCTTCTCCTGAATTTGCACCTCTTTCCCCGGTTCATACGAATTCCTTAAATGATTCTAAGTCGGTGAATATGAAGACTGAACCCACGAACTTTCATCTACCTCCCTCCTATACGGAGGACATCAGGGCTTCTAATATCATTACCTCTAGAGGTCTCATCTCAGAAAATTCTTTGGGAAATGAGAAATTTGTTGGAGGTAAATGTTTCCAGTGCCGTTCGTTTTTGTGTTCTATTTTTGTTTTCTTACAAATAGAAGCAATTGTCCTGACTGCAGTAGCCAGTGGAACACTAGATGCAATTAGAGAAAGGATGAAGAGCATGCAATTAGCTGCCGGTGGTGGGCATCCAGATTCTGGTAGTAGGGCATTAATACCCATGAATGATAACTTGAACAATGGAGTCTCTGGTCAGGCTCCAGGCACAGCTGAGAACCCAGTCCATAATGCAGTACTTCCTATGGACGAGAAGGCCTTGTCTGGACTTCAGGCTCGAATTGAGAGACTTAAGAATGGATCTATGGAACCTTTCTAGAAGTGAGAACATCTCCGTGAGATCTGTTCCGTGAATGCAACGGTCGAGATGCTCGCACCTTCGCGATTAAAATTGGATTTCTGTATATCCTATAGAGATCGTTGTAAAATGTAGTGGCATGAGCAGTTGAATTAAATCCCCTCCCGGTGTGGGAGAGTTTTGAAGAACCAGCGGTGACTGGTGATAAGCCAAGAGGTTTTTATTGTATTAAGATACTACAGGGTTGTACACCGTAGGCTGTTTTCAATACATCTTCGTCATTCATGTACTTTTGTAAAAAGCAAAAATTGGTGCATACTTACATGGAAATTGGTCATGTGGTAATGACAGATTGTTGCATAGAAACTTTGAAGCTGCATGTGCAAGTCTACTTGCAAACTTACAAGTTGATCGCTTGATCAAAACTTGGGCTTCTACCACCAGTTCACATCAAAATGTTGGTAAGACATACAAAGCAAAGCTGTGCATTTCAAAGCCTAATTGTATTCGAGCCCGCTGTATAGACTTAGCTATAGTCTTCTGTCTTGAGCTGGTCTGAGCCTGGACACTTGAATTTAATACCATTGCTATCCCTAAAATTGTATAAAAGTAGGCAAAATAAATATATTCATAATATTATAAATTTCAATGTTATCAAACATATAAATTTGTATTAAAAAATATTAAGAAATGTATACCTATAATTAGAACGGAAAAATGCACCAAACTAAAATAGAATATAAATATATAGGCAAATATAACAATATATACAATTCGAATAGAAAAATATATTATAGAATGGTAAAAGAAATACCTGAAAAGAAAAACATAGAATGATCATCTCCAATACATTTTGTCGATTAAATAATCAACCTTATATGATAAGTTGAAAAAAAAAGTACTTTTCTCTTTGTTAAGAATTTAATGTTATGGCATAATTTTTTTAATAATTGTTAGTTTCTTAAATACATTTAAGTTAAAGAAAAAAATGTGGGAATTGTAGAATTCTCGCGGATGGTATAATTAATTTACTCATTCAAAAATAAATAAGATTTAGTAATTTATGTAACACTTGATTTGCTAGCATATTAATTTAAAATTTTAGTAGCAGTTTTACCATTATTATTATTACTATTATTATTATTTATTATTATTATTTTAGTATTATTATTATTATTATTATTATTATTATTATTATTATTTATCCTTATATATTTATGGTAATTTTATTTACTTAAATATTTTGCGTGGTATATTTTTATTTATTTACTCTTTTAACTTGCATCACTATTTTTCTATCACATTTGCAAGTGGGTCTACAGGAAACAACCTTTCTACTATATAGGGGTAAGGTTGTGCGCTTCACTGCAGGACTTCAGACTAGATATGATAATGATATATAAATATATAAATAAAATTTTATGTATCATTTTTATTTTATTTTAGAGCTTTTATTACTCAAGAAAAGAGAGGAACGTTTTTGAAATTTAATCATCATCAACGTCATCTTTGTGTTCAGTTGAATTCGTTGAATCGTAAGGTCTATAAAAGTTCGATAGTATGCAACCTTACTCTTATCTTACACAGAAGTTGTTTTTTAGAGATTTAATATTTAATTGATTTACATAAAATAAGAAACTTTTTATGTAAATTAATAAACTTAATATGAAATTACGATTTAAAATAATTAATTTATCATAATCGTAATATAATAACTCTTAAAAGTATTACTATAAATCAAAATCCGTACAAACGGAGGTCACTAAATAATTATTCCAAGCGTCTCTAATTATAATGGGAAGGCAATTATACCAATAGTAGTAGCCATTAGGGTGTTTTCCAAAAAGATTTAATAAAATTAAATTAGTAAGACTAATAATAACACTAATATGTGCAAGTTGTAAATTAAAGAAAATCTTAATTTTTCTTAATCATGTATTTGAAAGAGAAAAGTTTATTTTGAATGAATTTCTAAAATAGTACTCACCCTCCCAATAATCTCTATTAGGGAAAAAAATTAAAAATACTAGTTCTTTTTTTTCTTCTCAATCTCAAACATTAATACAACAACACCTAGTTGAAGTCCCGCTAAGATCTTGAGAGGTTTAATAGTATGTAGCTTTACCTTTATCTAATAAAGAAATTGTTTTCAAATGAGCCACAATAAATAAAATTTTTAAAGGTAACAATGAATTAGACCAGCTCAAACTTTTATGGTCTATCCGAGTTAGAAGCCTAAGATTTAAATCCAAGCCTGATCAGTACTAAATTTGAATAAATATATATTTTTAAATTTTAAAAATAAAATAATAATTTTTAAAATTTTTTCTAAATTATAATGTTTTAAAAATTTAATCTGAAATTAAATCTATAAAATAAGAGATTTAAGGTTTAAAATGTTTAATTGTTATAAAAGTGATTAAAAAATATTATTGAAAAAATTGTCTTGTGAAGAATTTAAAATTTTATTAAAAAATAGATTATTAAATAAAAATTAATTAATTAGTTTTAATTTATCAAGCTGAAAAATTGAAATAGTTAAATTGATTGAATTTGTGGAATTTATTTATCTGAAATCTAAAATTTATATAAAAAAGAGTCCTGATCAAATTGCCAACTTTAATTTTTCCTTCAAAATTTATTTTTAAAAAGTTATATTTATTCTGAATTAAGATAAGCCCAAACTTCCCAAGAAATTAGAAGACGGAGCGGCGCGAAAGAGTTGTAAAACCCTAGAGACTGTAGTGTCTATATATAGAGAAGATGGTAACTCAGTTGAATACCACTTCGCCGCCGCTAACCCCAAACCCTATTTACTTATCGCCGGCGATCCAACTTGGAAGCTGTGCCTATATCCGCTTACATGTTAGATGGATGATTCCTTTTTTGCTTTTTAGTTATTGGCGGTTCATTT
>JANIJH010000003.1:57917991-57928948 GCA_024520975.1 Erythroxylum areolatum
TTCAATGTTGTCTCCTAGTCTGCTGAGCATTTCAAAGCTTAATTGTATTCGAGCCTGCTGAGGTATAGACTTATCTATAGTCGTGGGTCTTGAGATCGTCTGAGCCTGGACACTTGAATTTAAGTCCATTGCTATCCCTAAAATTATATAAAAGTAGGCAAAATAAATATATTTATAATATTATAAACTTCAATGTTATCAAACATAAATTTATATTAAATAATATTAAGAAATGTATATCTATAATTTGAACGGAAAAATGCACCAAACTAAAATAGAATATAAATATATAGGCAAATATAACAATATATACAATTCAAATAGAAAAATATATTATAGAATTGTAAAAAAAATACCTGAAAAGAAAAACATAGAATGACCATCTCCTATGCATTTTGTCGATTAAATAATGAACCATATATGATAAGTTTTTAAAAAAATATTTTTCTCTTTGTTAAGAATTTAATGTTATGGCATAATTTTTTAATAACTGTTAGTTTCTTAAATACATTTAAGTTAAAGAAAAAAAATGTTGGAATTGTAGCTGAATCGTGGGGTCTAGAAAAATTCGATAATATAAAGTCTTACCTCCACTTTGTACAGAAGTTGCTTCCTAGAGATTTAGTATTTAATTGATTTACATAAAATAAGAAACTTTTTATGTAATTTAATAAGAAATTATGATTTAAAATAATTAATTTATCATAATCTTAATATAATAATCAGTGTTTTGAAAATCGGACCGAATCTTTAGGCCAGACCGGAAAATCGGTGACTCGAAATATGAAACGGTCCGATTTAGCCTGTATTTTTTTGTGAGTGATTGGTCCGTTCATTTAACGATCGGACCGGTAAAAACCGCTTAATCAATAAAAAAAAGAATCAACCGGTCTATTTAAAATGCCTTGATTTTGATAATTATAACTTGAATGAATATTATGATTAGTGATCTTTTTTTTATATCTTTTTCATGAAATATGACTAGTGAACTTTGTTATCTTATTTTGTGTTGTATTGGAGAACTTAAAAAAAAAACTTATATGTTTTGAAGTTTGAAGGTTCAAATTAAGTTTACAATTAGATAAATAATTAAATAGTATGTTTAAAAATTATCATATATATATATAATATATAAAATAAAATTTTATATATTTATTAGTCACCGTTTTAGTCACCAGTCCGATTTTTAAACCATTAATAATAACTCTTAAAACTGTTACTATAAATCAAATTCCGTACAAAATGGGGGTCACTAAATAATTATTCCAAGCTCCTCTAATTATAATGGGAAGGCAATTATGCCAATAGTAGCAGCCATTAGGGTGTTCTTCCAAAAAGATTTAATAAAATTAAATTAATAAGACTAATAATAACACTAATATGTGCAAGTCGTAAATTAAATTTTTTTTTTCTTAATCTTGTACTTGAAAGAGAAAAGTTTATTTTGAATTAATTTCGAAAATAGTTCTCACCCTCCCAATAATCTCTATTAGGGAAAAAATTAAAAACACTAGTTCTTTTTTTTTTTCCTTCTCAATCTCTAATATTAATACAATAACATCTAATTGAAATTTTGCTAAGACACATGATTTTGAGAAGTTTAATAATATATAACCTTATTCTTATTTAATAAAGAGGTTGTTTTCAAACGAGTCAAATAAATAAAATTTTTAGGTAATAATGAATTAGACCAGCTCAAAATTTTATAGTCTATCGTAGTTAGAAACCTCAAGTTTAAATACAAGCCTGATCGGTACTAAATTCGAATAAGTATATATTTTTAAATTTTAACATAATTAAAATAATGATTCTTTAAAAAATAATAAATTATAATGTTTTAAAATTTTAACCTGAAATTAAATCAATAAAATAAGATATTTAAGGTTTAAAATATTTAATGGTTATAAAAGTAATTAAAGATTAAATACAATTAAAATTTTAAAATATTATTAAAAAATTGTTTTTTAAGAATTTAAAATTTTAATTAAAAATAAATTATTAAATAAAAATTAATTAATTAATTTTAATTTATCAAGCTGAAAAATTGAAATAGTCAAACTGATTGAATTTGTGGAATTTATTTATGTGAAATCTAAAAATTATATAAAAAAAGAGTCCTGATCAAATTGCCAACTTTAATTTTTCCTTAAATTTATTTTTAAAAAGTTATATTTATTCTGAATTAAGATGAGCCCAAACTTCCCAAGAAATTAGAAGACAGAGCGGCGCTAAAGAGTTGTAAAACCCTAGAGGCTGTAGTGTCTATATATAGAGAAGGTGGTAACTCAGTAGCTTACCACTTCGCCGCCGCTAACCCCAAACCTAATTACTTATCGCCGGCGATCCAACTTGGAAGCTGTGCCTGTATCAGCTTACATGTTAGATGGATGATTCCCTTTTTGCTTTTTAGTTATTGGCGGTTCATTTATATGATCTGAAAACGTCCATGTTTCGAGTTTTACGTTTTCAGCAATATGGATGAACTGTTAAGGGATTTTCTTTGGCATGTTTCTTTGAGATATGATGAGTATTCAATTGGTCCGTGTTTCTGATTCCACCGTGATCGATATCTGTTTTTAGCACACACACTCTGATCTCTGTTCTGTAATTTTTTTCCTCTGTTATGTGCTCAATGATTACGTGCCCCAGCTGGGGCAATATACGCTATTCTGATCCATGGCATGAGTAGAGATCATCTTATGCAATATGAGAGCTTTCAACTTCGATTTTGTTTTGCCTTGTCAAATGTTAAATGCCATTATTGTTAATCTTGTTTGAAGGCAAGCTGTTTCTGTACTACTGCAATGATGAATTTATGAAAATTTTCACATGTCAGACTTCAGAGATTCAATGTCTATGAGAAGAAAGTTCATATTCTCTGAGCAGTAGTGCTATTTTGTTCAAAAAGATGTATTTTCTTTCTCTGTTAAGCTTGCAGTATTCATCTGTTAGCTTAATTTGTGCTAAATTCTTGTTCTTCATGTTCACGTTTTCCTTAAAAATGATTGACATTTTTCATACTGAAAGTAAAGTTGGTCAGCTTTGAGATTTGGATCAAGGATGGCTAGAGGTGAAAGAATGCAGGATGATCGGTTCAGTTCAGAGCTTCGCTTAGAACTTGGTTAAGGCATTAGTTGCGGAGAAACCCGAGTCTGGTTCAACAATGGCAGTCTGCCTTACCTTGGATCTTGGGCTTCGTGCAAGACTTTAATTAATTTTTAAAGATTATTATAATAAAATTAATTAATTTAAAAAATTGATTGACCAACTTAAAAAAAATTGAAAAGTTAATTAATTTAAGTTTTTCATAATTAAATGTTTATTTTCTAACATTAATAGTGGCAAATTGGGTTGGGCTCGCTGAGTATTGGCAAATTATGATATTTTAAAAGATTTTCAATTAAAAAGTTAAAAATAACACTTGTTTTAAAATAATGTATTTTTAAAATGGCAGAAATTTAGGTGAGGTCGGTTTGGGCAACTTTCTTTTAAATCAGGCTTGGGGCTAGGGCTCGTATGGATAGCCCAGTTGATCATTGGGAAGGAAAGTGAGTCCAAGGTCTTAGGTTCGAGTCTCGGCAGATGTAGTATGGGAGCTCATCCAATGTGGTGACTCCTTGTACGCACTTAGCGCTGGGCTGCTTTTCTGAGAAATTAGTTGGGATCAAATTGTGATTTACTTCCCTCATACAATGTCGGGCCGGAGTGTAGGAGCGCTTAAGATGGGTATTCTACCTTTTGAGTCCAAGGCTTGGGGCTAGGTTTGAAATTCTGGTTATTTGTTGACTGTTAAATTAAATTGGGCCTAGACTAGTTTGTCATATCTAATTAGACATGACATGAATAAATTGACGGTTAGCTATTAATATTTTAATCATAATTTTTGCATTCCATAATAGTTAAATATCTTTAGAGAATTTGTCAAATTTCACCCTAAAAGAATGAGAAAAACCCAAACTCGAGATCACCTTAGGGCTTCGATTTGAAACTCTAGCTTTTTGCTGAGTGTTAATTTTAATTGGGCCTGACATAACAATATGTTGGGTCCTAAGTTCAAAAGGTTAAGGTCAGACTTAATATTTTTTATAATTTGACTCCCATCACTGTCTCAACAAATTGTTAGTCCAAAATATTACTCCCTCTTATTCAAAATAAGTGTCGTTTTAGAAAAATTTTAATTATTCAAAATAAATGTCGTTCGTAATTTTCTCTCATATCTTAATTATACAGATTATATTTTCAAGGTAATTCAACATATAATTGATAAGGGTATATCAAATATTTAACTAACTTTCTTAATAAATATATATCTCTCTAAATTGACACTTATTTTAAATAAGAGGGAATACCTACTTTGATCATTTGAGTTGAGATGGGGATTTCAATCTTTCAAAAACGATTAGATTTCTTTTGATGGAAACTTCTTAGGTGGCTTAGTCAATACTAGTAATTTATAAAATTTTAAGATAATGATTCCTACATCAAACTACACGTTGGTCAACGTTCATTTGAAAAAGATACTTATTGTTTGAATAAATAAACCTTGATGTGATGAGTTGGGCAGGCAATTAGGTCAGGTGTATACTTCTATCAACTCATCATTATTGCTCTGAATGGTTTCATATTCTTATTATTTAAGTAGAGGTCTTCGGTTCAAACCTTAAGAATAGAGCGAATAGTTTAACTGGCACTTTATTTCTTACAGGTTGAGTTGGTGTGAGTAAAGATTAATCTGAAGGTGAATAACTTTAAGATGTCGTTCTCATAATTAAGATCTTCTAAGACGTTTCGTAGATATGGTTAGAAATAAAAAACAAAGAGTTTAAATGAATTTTCAATTAAGTTAAGCCATTCCTATACGTTGTTGATTTGTTGAACACCTAAAAGTACAAAGGATTGATTTTCTTTTGTTGGCTGGCATATGCACTAAAGTCATTTATTGCCTTGGTCCAAATTCATCAGCCATTAAATGCAACATTGGTACTGTATCAACAGAACACCTTATTCCAAATCTGCCACGTGGCATTTAGCTACGTGGAGGATTGAAACTCTTTACTAGAGCTTTAAATGCTTTGGACATTGACACGGCTCATTAAATGAATCAATCACGAGCACTGTTTTAATGCTTTTGCTCTGTTTTTAAACTTCCAAGAAAGATCAAGTTTTCAAGATATCCTCAAACAGGATAAGCTGAAATCTGTTGAAGCCAAATTACAATGTAGAACAAGAATTTGATGTTTCAATACTTACTATAAATCGAATTTGGTTGTGATTTAGTTTTTTAAAAAAGATATCAATAATAAAAATTTCTTTAAAAAAGTTTAATAATACACAACTTTATTTTTAAAATTATTTTTAAAATTATGTCTGATTGAATGTGTATTATCTTTAAAGTTATGTTTGATCGAACATAAAATTTTTAATGAAATATGATATTTTTAATGAAATGGAATGAGAATAAGTGTAATGTTAAAAAATTATTATAATATGGTAAAATATTTTTTGAAAGATGAATTAGATAAAATGAAATGTAACATATACTAATAATAAATAACTATTATATCCTTAATAAAATAATGACATCTACTACTTGTTATTAGGGTTGAAAGTATAACTCGTATTATAAAAAAATATTACAGGGATATTAAATAGTTCATATTTATCATTTTACATTAACCTTGCCATTCTTTTCTATTTTATATATTCTATTTTATTATAAATTCTCCTATTTTCCATTCATTATATTACTAAGAGCATATTAAACATATCTTAATTAGCATAAATGTTGTTTCTATTTTTTTAACATATCAAAAAGAGTTACAATTAACAAATAATAACAATATGAAATATAATTACATAGATGAAGAAATTGGAACCACTAAGCACATATAAACCTTCAAATATATTTACTTAAAATTGGCATTAAAAAGCCAATTTCAACCCCAAAAAACAAGTTTTCTTAGATGTTTATCTAATCCACAATTTCTGTCCTAAAATTTATATTATCTATAATATGAGATGAGGTCTCTAATCTTTATCAGAACATTATTTCTAAACTAAGCAACAAAAAGAAAAACAATAATAATAACGTACGAAACCTGCGGCCCCAAGGAATCACACTGTCGCGTTAAGATCAAGTCGAGGCCTCTTGGCGAGCAATAATGGAGATGGAATGGTAGCGCTACAACGAGGGCATTTAGGATTGTTCTTCAGAGTCATAACGTACATACAACAACCAGGACACCCAGCAGCAAACATGGTCCCTTTTCCATCTGTTTCACTCCCTTGTTCTTGTTCATGTTCTTGGTTATGGTCTGTTGGTGGAGAGGAAGACGGTCGTTTCTTTAAGTAGGATTGTTTCTCTGCCCTTTGCAGAGCTGATTTGACCTTGTCAAGGGTACAAACGCTCTGTGAATGGCTTGGACCGTAAGTTGCAGGTCCCTGGAGTTTCAATTCCAGGGAGGTTTCTTCAAGGAACCTGAGTGCTGAGAAGTTGTTGTAGGACAAGTCTCTGTTTTGCAGTTGAGATGTTCTCCTCATGACATGGTGATCGTAGGTATTATGCTTCTTGGTCTCGACCATGGACGTTAATGATGATGACGAATGCATCGGTGGATTAGAGTTCTGTCAGGAGGGACAAACTTATATTAATGTAGGGAGAAAAGCTTCAACTTTTTAAAATAAATTTGAAAAGGAAAGCCAAAAATCATGGATATCAGAACTGAAGCACTAAATTTAGAGAATCTTGGATCTTTGATCTAAGATTCTCATTCTGCTTCAGGTTGACAAAATAAGTTCGATCAGGAAGGAACCAAAAAGAAAAAAAAGGTCAAAAGTCTCATTAGCAAAACCAGATAATTCTAGCAAACACACAAACTGTCCAGCAACAAATGGAAGGACGGAGAAGAAAAAGAAGTTGAAACAAAAGCTGCAGATTTGTAGCCAACAAGAAGAAAAGATTGGAACTTGAACAGAAACCCACCTTCAGCTTCAAGTCAGGAAGGGGGATAGCCTGTAAATCCTTGTGAACAGCAACTTTTGATAACTCTCCAAGCAAGTCCTTAGTCACTAGCATCTCTGAGTTGCCACTGTTAACCATTGAGCTCACATCTGCTGCCATTTTCTTGAGATATCCTTTTGGCTTCCCAACTTATTGATATGACCTGAGAGATACGTATGGAAGAAGGAGGCAGGTTGGGTTACTGCTAAGGCCGAACAATAAATTAGCTAGAAACCAAAATGACCCATTTATTAGTCCATTCAAAAGGATAGACTTTTCAGATACCATTTTAATTGACAATTATTAGAAGGGGTTGGTCTTTATAAATGGATGACTATCCAAGGAAGAAGAAATTGCAGAGATATCATCATTAATGGTGGGCATTTAATGCAATTTGTACCGTAGTTTCTTCCATTAAATGCTCCTCTTCCTTGGTGAGAAGGCAACTTGAGGCTTTGAAAATCTTCTTCACTCTCACTAAATGCGCGTACACCGAGAGAAAACTCGACTCCATTAATGGGCCTTCTTGCTGACTGGTCTCCATTACTCCATCTCCTTGTCAACGTCACGTGGCGGCCCAAATTTTATTGCCTAAAGCATCTTTTATTCTTATTTTTCACCACTACTGTGCAGTTCACTAGGAAATACCAAAATTAAACTATTAAAGTGGGTACTGCTTTCTTTTTCTTTTTAATATTACTAGATTTTAAAGAGTAATGACAAATTCAATTTTCTCCCTTTTTACATACTAATAATGGTTTAAAAATTTAACCAGTTCGATTGACTTAATCATCAAAATTTTAAAAAGTTTAATTTTTCGGTTCGGTTTATTTTAATAACTGTTGTTGTTAAAAATCGACCAGTTTATTAATTAATAAGTTAATTTTTATAAATTAATAATTTCTTATAAAATAAAATAAACTGATTAATTGTCATTTAACAATTTATTTTAATTAAATTTCAAAAATTTTATCTATTTTTATCATAATTCAAAATTTTAATTTTATTTAATATATTAGTCAATTTTATTGTTATTTTTCAATCCATCAAATGTCATTAAATCAATGCTTTAGTTTGGAACCTTATGGACTTGGTCAACCGTAACAGCATATAATATGACCCACTTGGGTACAGAAAGCACCAAATTTCAAGCATTGCTACTCATCTCATTCCTCAGTTTATGAGCATTAATTAACATTCACATTTGTTTTACTTGGTTTGAGAATCTTGAGATGGCGTGATTTAATGGTATATGATAATGAAGAAGAAAATAAGGAGTCTACAAAATTGTTTAGTTGGTAATACAATTGCATACGAAAAGTCTTGAAACAACCGACAAAAATTGCTCTTTTGTGATCAAAAGATTGAATACGGTCACATATTTGAATTATAAAAATTACCTCTTTGTAAAAAATACAAAAGATGAAGATGGTAGATCAAAGTTTACCATCACCTTTTTTATAAATACTCCTTTTCCTTAGATTAACTAGAGTTTTCTGCTAAAAAAATGCCTTTTGTTATTATAAATTTATGATGTTTATATCCAAACTTGCCATTCTTATGGTGAGATCATTAAAGTGACAAGGATTCCAAGAGTGTTAATGCCAGACAGAAAAGAGGTTTAACCACACGATATAACTTAACTGCATCCACGGACAGCTTTATGCCACAACTGACCACTACCATTGAAACAGGACAGTACGTTCTTTGTCTTCAATGACTTTGTCTTTTTCCTTATAAGCAGCTTAAACAAAGGTTTCTACACTTCTTTTTCCCATGATAAACATTTAACTTCAACAATTTCAATCTGGGTTTTACACGTTCTGGTTTTCCTTTTCCTGGTATACAAGTTTGGCCCTCCACTCGGTTCATTTAGCCACTACTAACTTCATTAGCCACTATTAACTTCACAACAAGATTTCTATCCATTAGCACTTACAGATCTTTTGTTTATGCAAATCTCAGGTTGATTGCTGGGGCTGAGGGAAAGAATGGGTGAATTTCCTATTTGGTTTCTGTAGATTTTACACCTCTTATGTGAATAGATGGTAAAGCTAAGACTTGTTCATTTAGATTAGTTGGCCTAACTTCATAAATAGTTAGGTTGCTTGGTTGGCTTATGTAACTGGTGTCCATTTATTTTCTGGTGA
This sequence comes from Erythroxylum areolatum, assembly GCA_024520975.1. Taxonomy (NCBI): domain Eukaryota; kingdom Viridiplantae; phylum Streptophyta; class Magnoliopsida; order Malpighiales; family Erythroxylaceae; genus Erythroxylum; species Erythroxylum areolatum. Next base: position 57,927,142 of record JANIJH010000003.1, read on the forward strand.
TTGACATTTGACATTACTTCTACGTATGTGTCAATAACAATGTTGTCAACTTTTTGACAATGTACTCGGGAAGGATTGGTTGTATGAATCGATCGGGGTTAGTAAGATGTAGGACTGATGGGTTGATTTCTGATCACTACATAAAATCTTATTCAACAAGTTACCACATGGCCTTTTCTCTGGGATAGAGAATTGGACTCTCCAGCACTCCGCTTTCCCTGATTTGTTGGTTTTACTTACCTGATCCTGGACAGTTTAAACTGGTTTCCAAGCTCTGGCAAACTGTTAAGTGGTACCTACAAATGACTCTCTTTCGATGGACTAATGGGTCTACAGTTCCTTGTAGGCAAGCTTGGACATGAAAGAATTCAAGATAAGATTGGTGGGAAAGAAGTAGAGGAGAGTTGATATAAAGTAGAGAAGAGTGTATATATCAACTTGCTCTGGTTAGATGAGCAGATAGCTAAGTAAACAAGAAAAGCACGCAAATAAACGATAGCTTGAGAGGCTGCATCGATGACAAAGCAGAGTGTTGGGATCGACTCTAGCTCGTATGAATGATTTACGTTTTCGATCACGAGGTGATACCACCGTATCCGTTACTCTGCTCACTTCACATTACTTTAAAGCATGTTGACAATAATTAATGAATCCAATACCAAACCTTGGAAGTCCAGAACTGTCATAACGTTTGACAACTTCGCCTAAACTATGGTCCAATTTTCAGAAACCATGATAACCCAGATATCTATCCTCATTTCAGGGTGTCAATCGCCAAGAAGTTTGGGTTAGTAACCTGTGCTTGTCCTGATGAAGTTTTATCATTTTGGTGATTATCCAGCGTAAAGAAAAATAAAGCTGACATTACCTGCACTGTGATGTTGTCAGGAGCAGGTAGAGTTTTTTTTTTTTTAAAGATTCATATCTGTCAATACACAGACCCATTTTAGATCTTCTGGTATGCATTTATGTGATTTTAGGGCCCTTCCTAAGCCAGGATTAAAGAAATGAAGTTACCAACAACCCAAGCCTGTGCAAGGATTAACGAGAACAGAACATTTCCAAAAGAAAAACTCAGCTTCATCTTCTTCACTAAACATCGTATCAAACTAAACATAAATAAATAGTTCTACAAATTTGCAATCACTAGATACTTGGACATTAAGCAAGCTGGCTAAAAGGCCATAATTATCCATCTTTGAATAGTGGCACATCAGGCCAAGTAATCTCATTTTAGAACACAACACAAGCAAAATTATGTTTAGTGTACACATCCCTACCATTGATTCTAACCCATCATTATTAATTTTTCAGCTACACATGTAAATCTCCCTTATATTGTGCGCCGACCCGCCATAATTTGCCGCATTTTGACTTCTCGTCTAAGAAAAGGTAAACCTATCTCCTTCAGCTTCCCCTCTTTGAAGTTCTAGTACGAATCAAAATACATTGCTCCAAAGATGTTACCTTTTTATACACAATCTACATATGTATGCGGTTTCCATCAGGAAAGCTCTACCTCTGTATTCTTTGTACTTTGCCGGTGTGCCAAATTCGGACTTGTGTATTCAACATCACTATCTGCTGATGAAATATTTGATGAAACTGAAGACTCGGGGATTGTGCTTGTAGTTGGGTTTGGCTTGGATTGATTCCTGAAACTCTGAGAATTAAGCAACTCTGTCCTTGTAGTTGTTGCTTCAGAAGTTGAATGCCCTTGTGCCTCTTCAGCAAGTTTTCTGATAAGATTCATAACAGTAGGAAGAAACTTTGAAGAGATGGATAATAGCCCAGCCAACTGCCAACA
>JANIJH010000003.1:57955232-57972872 GCA_024520975.1 Erythroxylum areolatum
GTGCATCATTAGGCCCATATAGCTCCGTCATTGTCTATAAATAACTTACTGCAAGACAAACGTCAATACAACAGAGAACAAAATTAAAAATTTTAAAATCCTACTAATCAATCTCTTTGACGTACTGCTGTACACCACCCAGCTTAGCAGTAGGCAAGAATATATCAATTAAGTTAAAATACATTTTATCATAGGTCACAAATTCAACGGGTAGATTTGAGTAAGATTGGTGAATAGATTTAAAGGCGTATAGTACGAATAGTTGTTGGAAATTTTGAATGGACATATATATATATTAACATTATTTGTGGTGGGGGTATTATAAAGTTTAACTTACGATAAAAAGTAATCTAATAAAGTTTAAGAGTAATAATTTTCTAGGCAGGTCCTTTATTTGTATCCTAGTATGCCAAAATTTTCTAATAAGGGTCTCATCCTAGGTAAGTTTTAACAAAGCCATATCATTTTTTATCACCTACCTTCAATTTTTCTTAAGTATTCCTTTTTTCTTCTTACAATCTCTAACTACAATATTCTCGTTTCTTCTTACTAGAGCATCAAAGTGTCTCATCTTAACATGTTTGAACCACCTAAGCCTTGTTTCTCTTAATTTTTTAATTAATATTAGTCACCTTTAATTTGTCTTTTATCATTGCATTCTTGTCTTCATCTCTGTTAGTAAGGTTCTACATCTAGCGAAACATCCTCATCTCCGTCACCGTCAACTTGTGACTATGCATTTATTTGATATGCCATCACTTTACCTCATAGAGCATGGTTGATTTAATTGCAAAACGATAGACTTACCTTTGAGCTTTAATGGTATATTCTTATCACATAAAACTTGCGATGCATTTCTCAATTTAAGTCACCTTGATCTTATACGGTGAACAATGTCTTCATCAGCCTCTCCATTGCTTTGGTTGTATAACTTAGATAATTAAAACACTCTTTTTGTGGTATAACTTTTGAACCAATCTTTATCTCCATATTGGAAGTCATCTTATGGCCCAAAAAGTTACACATTAAGTACTCAGTCTTAGTCCTGCTCAATTTAAAACCATTAGGCGCTAATGTATCCCTCCAAATTTCTAACTGGATATTGACACTTTCTTTTATCTCATCAATGTTATGAATATCTTACAGATCTTGATACCGGATTAAGTTCTCGTACGGTACTATACTGATACTAGTCAATATCAGATATTATTGCAATTTTTTAAATTTATATAATAGTCCGTGAATTTTATAAAAATTTGCAAAGTAGTCAAATCAACCCTGTTTCCAAAATATAATAATAAAATTTTAAAATAACAACATTGTATTTATTTTTGTTAACAATAATTTTTAGATATTTCATATATAAATAATAACCATAATTAATATAAAAAAGACAATCATCATACAAATATAAAAATAATAACAATACAAAAAATTTAAAATATTATAATTTCATCTTATAATAAATAATATTTACTTCAAAACATCAAATAGAAAGAATAATAAATTTCCTTAACTCTCTAACTATTATAATTCACAAGAAGAGTTCTTGATAAGGAAATAATTAAGTAGAAGTGAAACTTGAAACAAAAACATTTATAATTACGTTGCATATGTAGAATTTTACATATACATCAAATATAAGTAAAATTAAAAGAAGAAGAGAAACAAAAACATAGAACTTTATTCAATTGTTTACGGGAGAATAATTGCTATAACTATCCAAACTCCAATTATCATTTAGTACAAAATTTGCATCATTGAGAGGAGCCTTATAATCATCATCATTCAAATTCAATGCATCAAATGACATGTTAATGCTTTCCTATCCAATATTATCTTCTAATACACTCACTTCTACCAAACCTGATTTTTTAGAAACCTAATCTGCCAAAAGATTGATATTATTAATGCAAATTGGATCTACTGAACTACTTATTCTATTAAGAGTCTTGGTAAACAATAAATTTTAATTATTAAAAAATTATATCTAAATTAATAATGATAATAACATACATTTCCTAAAGCTTTAAAATATAATAAACGAAGACCAAGTCATTAAATCTCTTATGCTCTAATATATTCCTTTTATTAGAATAGATGAATTCAAATGTGTTCAAGTTCCTTGCATAGCCTGTTGCACTTACATATTGATTTACAATTTGAATTGCAAACTTTGCAATTTTGAAACATCAGTTTTGAATTGATCCCACCAAGAAACTGTAAGTCTTAAGATTAAAAAAAAAAGTGTTATAAACAAAATAAAGTGAAGATTAATTTTTAACAAGTAAGAAAAGGGAAAAAAACTAATATTTTGAGAAAGTTTTGCTTTTTGTCAAATAACAATTAACATCCCAAAATTCCCCGAAGGCTGTTTATAAAGCTTTATTTGTGAGCTTAAGATATCTTGCAACATCTCATAGGCAACAATTGTTGCACTAGTTAATAGCATTCCCCTAATAACTTTAGTTTTCTTTGTAAACCCTGACATGAAATAGACATTAGGATTCAAAAACGCCTCAGTTGCAAATAACAGTGAGTAAAGTTTTCTTTCCTATTTGTTATTGATGATTGCAAGATAAGGTGTATATAAAGAAGACCTACTTTATAGATTGACCTTAATTGCTTCTTCGCCTCTCTATGGCATAAAAAACCCACTGTTGCCTTTTCATCACTATTAGCCAAATGAAGTACCATCACTAAAGGCTCACAAATTCGGATAACAAATTGACATTGTGACCTAAATTTTGTATCTTTAAGTATAATTATGGAAACCTCGAATCTAGCATTATACCTAGCATACTAAAATGCAACTCACATATCACTTGTAAACATCTTTCTCAACTCTTTCTTCATTTTAACAAAATATTAAAGCGATAAAAAATTCGTTGCAAATCTTGTCATAGCAAGAAGTCACAAATTCCTACTATTGGTAAATCTTTTTTCATTAAATTCAACACTCTTATATGATTATAGATAAACTTAGCTAGCTTTTTGGCATTTTGCACACTCTCATCAATAATAGGAAAATACCTAACATCTCTTATATTTTCCAACATTAAGTTAATGTAATGTGCAGCATAAAAAGCCCAAAAAAAGAATTATATTTATTTTGTAACTGTCTTCTCGCCGCTTTATAAGCGAAATCATTATTAATAATGAACTGAACAATATTTTCTAGCCTTCATTTACAACTTCATCGAATACCTCAAATAAAATACTATTATTTCTAACAAGGCCAGATGTATCAATAGACTTAAAAAACATTGAGCCATTTATAAAATAAATCAAAAAATTAATAATAGGCTCATGTCTCTTATTTGTCTAACTATCATACATGATTGAACACCTATAAGTAGCCTAATCCATCCTTCTTTCTTCCAAATAACTTTTAATTTCAAAAACTAAGAAACTTAAAAGTTTACTTCTGTAGTCATCAATAGAAAGAGCTTTGTATCATGGACCGTATGAGGTTATAACATCCACTATAGGCTGATAATAGTAAGATTGGGAAGCATTGAACCATTTAGCCATTGCCATATATACATTGTGAGTCACATCTCTTAATTGCATGATACTATGAATTGAAGGTTGAGCTCCAGGATTCGTTCGTGGTGGAAAAATATTATTCATCTGCCTTCTTCTTTTCCTAACATCAGGTCCAGATGCAACATTCACTTCTTGTTGGAAAGAAACACTACCATTATCACTACCATCTTTAACATTTGCCTTATCATCATGAACACTAGCGAATAAACTTTCACTACCAATTTCATTATTCAATATCTACCTCCTATTTTTCTTATGTTGATATTCTTCAAGCAAAGTTTTCATTTGCCACTTTACATCATAACTTACTTTTTTATAGGTTCTACATCTTCTTTGACCAGCTAAATGCTTCTTCAATTGGGTGATTCCTCCATCTTTCAAATATTTGTTACAAAAAAAAGCAAATAGTTTGAATCTTCATACTGGGAACCAATGTAACATAAGCCTAAGTTGGATCATTGTATATTCTTGAAATGGTTAAATGTTTAGGAGTACTTGAACTTCCTTCTATTTATCTGTAAGAATAAATAAAGACATATATCAAAACAAGGAACAGATAATTTCATTATGTAATATGCATATCTATCTTATATAATGTAACTCATTTTGTATGATTACATCATATACAATTCAATTTCATCCAACACAATTCAATTTTTTCTAACACAATTCATCAATAAGTCAAAAACTAGCAATTCAAGTATTCAACATAAATAGTTACACAATACGCATGCCCATCTTATGTAATATAACTTATTTTGTATGATTCAATAAGTCAAAACCCAACAATTTAAGTATTTAACATGCACAATTACACTATACGCATGTCCATTGTATGTAATTCAATAAGTCAAAAATCAACAATTTAAGTATTCAACATACACAATTACATTATACGCATGTCCATCTTATGTAATATAACTCATTTTGTATGATTATATCATGCAAAATTCAACTTTATCCATCACAATTCACCAATAACTCAAAAACCAACAATTCAAGGATTCAACATACAAAATTATACAATACGCATGTCCATCTTATATAATATAACTCGGTTTGTATGATTACACCATTATGTATAAGATTGTACTGCATTAAGATGCTTCGAATTTTTCCTTCATATATCTAGAGAAAATTGAGTAATTAACTTTTATAAATAAATATATAAATGAACTATCATATCATATCATTAGATTTAAGGGTTTTAATATAATCAAGGAGGTCATTCCTAACTACAAACTAAATTAGAAGTTGTTATATGGGCTAAAAATACTTCAGGAAAATACATCAAAGCAAATAGCTTAAGGAATTTTCCTACGGTAGGACCCCAAGGTAATATGGTACAGATTTATTTGGTTCAAGAAATATATTCCAAGAATAGGTTTCATTGCCTAGCTAGTAGTGAAGAACATGTTAAGTACAAATGATAAAGCCAACACCACTGCAAATGGTAATCCCCAATGTTGTCTTTGTAATTAGGAGATTGAAACAAGAAATCATTTGTTCTTTAAATGCTCTTAATTATTATGAATTAGATATAATTTTTTAAAAATTTATACAAATTATCAATTTCATTAACTAATTGGAACAACTTAGTTTATTTAGTCATTATGAATAGAACATAAGTTGTTTTAAATTATTTTATCGTTACAATTCAACATTAAATATCAATATCAAAACGTATTTTCCGATAAATTAATACCCAAATACCCAATACTAATTTTAAGAATAACAATTCTGTAACTGTAACAAATTATTATATAAATTAATTATTTACTTTAAACAAAACACTCAATTCACAACAATTCCAATGATCCAATCCAATCCAACCAGATAAACAAAACACTCAAATCCAACTAAATAAACAAAACACTCCATGCATTTCATTCAATTCCAAATTTTCAATCCAACCATTCACAAAATTCACTCGAGTTTTAACCATTCACAACCTCACAATCACAAATGCAATTCAGAAGCAAAAGAAACCAATTGAAAACAGACACAAAAGCATCGCAAATTCAATGGGTCGGGTTAGGTGAAAACCAGATCTTGTTTCTCTTTTAAGCTAAGCAGGGGCAGGTAATAGTGATGAACAAAGGCGGATGCGGACAACAACAAGTGGAGGAGAAAGAGGGAAAGTCAAACAAAGGTAGCAGCAGGTGGAGAAGGAGGGAGAGGCGCGGTGGAGACTGGAGAGGGATGCAGACTAGTAGGTGGGGGGAAGGCACGGTGGTGTCGTGTTGGAGGATAGCAACGGCAAGTGTTCAGGCTTAAGAGAGAGGTGTGCTAGTCAGAGACAAAGAGAGGTGAGAGAGAGAGTGGGTGCCTGGAGGTTGTTAATTTTTTTTGTTATTAGGTCCCTGCACTTTTCAAAATTAACAGTACCGTCCAATATTTCACTAGTATTTGAAATATCGGTTGATACTGGCCAGTACTAATAGAACCTCTGGTATCGACCGATACATAAGGCCAGTATTAAAAGACTTCATATTGTTTCATTTTTCAGCTGGTACAATACCCTCTGACCAGTACTGACTGATGCCAAACGGTACCTATATCCCTGTATCTCATCCGCAAAAACAATGTCTTTAGCAAACAATATACTTTAGGCCACATCCTCTGGATATTCTTAGGAAGTTCATCCATCACTACTGTAAACAAAAAAGTGCTCTATGAAGAGCTTTAATATAGCTTACTATCGACAAAGAAATGCTCTGTATCTCCTCTTATCATCTTTACTCTAGTCTTTATATCTTCATAGATATCTCTAATAACTCACATATAAGTCATAAGAACTCCCTTAATTTCTAAACACCTCTACATGATTTTTCTAGATACCCTATCATACGTGTTCTCTAAATTAATAAAAACCATGTGCAGATTATGATATCTTTCCTTGTAATATTCCACTAATCTTCTAAGGGGATTTAAAGCTTATGTCATGGACCTTACTAGTATGAAGCCAAATTGGTTCTCTAAGATATGAGCTTTTTTTTTTCACTTTCTTTTCAATCACCTTTTCTCGTAACTTTATGATATGACTAAGTAGCTTGATAGCTCTATAGTTATTATAACTTAGGACGTCCTTTTTTCTTGTATAAATAAATTAGTATATTAAGTCTCGACTCATTCAACATTTTGACGGATTTAAGGATCACATTAAAAAGTTTGACTAGCTAAGTAAGTCCCTCTTTGTTTAGGCTCTTCCATGTCTCTGTGAATATCTCATTGATTTAGTGTATAAGCTATTATATATGTAGAAATCACGGTGTTATATTCTTAACTTATGATGGACAAATTAAAAATAAGTAGTTATGGTCTCCGTATTAAGGTTTCTTTTCTGATATCTTTTGGAAAGTCAAAAACTAAGACAAGCTATAACTATTCAATCAAGTCTATTATAATAGATTAAGGTATGGTTTCACAATTAAATGTATTCTTAACAATATGACGTGATTGATTTGAGTTCTTATCGTGAATTTTATATTAAATTTAAGGTATCAAAGCCTTTTTCATATCCGATTATTGAGATTAAGTTTGTTTTTATGTTTAAAGTTTTGTCTTCTTTAGATTTTTTCTATCCAGTAAGTTAATCATGTATAAACAATACAATATTTGTTTTAATGAAAAACAAACTTTAATAACTATAATACAACACTAGAAAAGGCTCCAGATAAGGCTCCAGAATACTCATCCCCATCTTGATCAGTTCAACTAAGAGCCATTCTCCAAGATGCCATAACCTAAGCTGATTCTTTTGATCTACTATGCTACTTCTAAAGGTTACACTTCCACAAGTTTTGACACCATGTAGGTGAGTCTTTTCCCTTCTAGTCACTTTCAATTGTTTACAACTATTGTGCATGTTATTTCCATCTAGTATTGCTTGGATGCAATTTAGATTTTAGGGCTACCTACTCCTTATCTGCTTCACTGGGTCATAGGTTCCATCAAACATTCTGAGGATGAGTTAATTTTGAGTCCATACCCTAGGCTTGAATGATCTCCCTCACCTAGTTCAACATATTAGCTAGTAGGTGTTGTGTTATCCACCTTTAACAAGCATGGGTCTTTGTGTATGTTGTGATACTCCCTCCAAATCATATAGATGGTGCATATGGAAACCGTTTTCCATAGTATGATATCTTGTTGTAGTTGATCCATCAAGGTTATATCCCATTCAAATAGGTCCTTGCTGTTACTGGGAATTCTAAATGCGCCTATATAATGTTTGACCTGATTCCAGAATACTTTAGAGTATTAACAATTATAGAATATATGATCCATAGTCTCTGATCATTCCTTTTCATGCTCTGTGCGAGAATTTCTCAATTATCAGCTTGGTGGGATCAAATTAAGCCATATATAGAATACGAGATAAAAGCTGTACAACGTCATGGTAAGCATACTCTAAGGGTGACTTGCTGAAGAAATGGATAAAGAAAGTTCGACCTTGTAATAAGAAATCATAAAGTACAGACTTACACAGTGCAAATAAGAAATTACAAGACACAAGCCTGAGGTTTGTTGTAATAAAATCTAAACGTCCTTGACCACAAGATCGCCATTCACAAACTCTCTATAAGCAGCAACAGGCCATGAAAAGCCTCTGAAGATCAAACTGGAAGCCAAAGGAACGTCGATGATAATCTCCTTCATGGCAGGCTTCTTCTCACCACTAATAGCAATCAGATAACTTCGACCAACCCACCCGATCCAACCAGCAATGTACAAGAACAAAATCCCAGGAGTGATGAACTCACCCCAATGCTTCTGGTCGCCACTAACAATCAAGTGAGGAAGCCCGTCAGACCCACAAAGCAAACCCTGTTTGCCGTAGTTATCGAACCTGCGTTTGGTCTTCTCTATGGTGGCTTTGATGGCGAGTGCCGGAGCGCTGTCAGGTTCATAGAGCTTCAAGGAAGATTCAAGCTTTTTTAGCTGCTGTTTTTCACGTTTGGCGAACTGTTTAGACTCCTTGCACGGGGTCAGCCCGGAGATGTCTGCGACGGCAGGGAGTGGCGCTGAGAGGAGGATGGAGGAAAGGGCCAGAGCGGCGGAGAAAGCTTGAAGTGGCGGCGACCCAGAAGAGGGTTTGTCTTGAGATGCTGAGCACACAACCACAGACTTTGTCTTCGATGGTGTCAAGTGAGAGCCAAGTTTTGGCTTCAACAATGGATTTGAGAGATTAGTTGGTATTGTAAGAGACATCTTGTTTCCTTTTTTCTCTTCTTTAGAATCTAAAAAACAGACGTGAATAGAGGAGAAGAGTGGAGAAGTGAAGGGAGGAGATAAGAGGAAAGAGGGCTTTTAGATTCTGGTAAGGAAAGACCAGTGGCTGACATGGAGTGGTTGCTGGATAATGTGATGAATGAGGAGGCTGAGGTGGATGCTTGCTATTGGCTGGCATGTATTTGGACATAGGTTTTAGATCCACTGTCTATCTTCTAACAAAGGAAAGGTATGGATAAGAGATTAAGTAGATTTTATTTATCTACCACACTTGGTGGCGTATACCAAAGTCACCGGATTGTAAACAACCCAAGCAAGTTTTAAGACCTTAACTTAGCCACCTACTGTTGTTTTGCACCTTTGGAGCTATGAACCAACGGTAGTTTCGTGATAGAACATACAGAAGGAACTAGGAGAATTAGGATAACAACAGAAACAAGGGTATGCTTCAAGGGATTTCAGTATTTTTGCCGCTAATTATGTTTCAAAACAAGAGCTTGTTGCCCTTCCCCAGTAGATCAAAGGAATCAGGAAATCAGGAAAACGGTACAAAATCCTCATATCATATCAGGAACATTTAACCACTTCCCTTAAAGAACAGCATAAAAGAGATTGGAAAAGTCTGGATTTGCTACGATAATATAATCAAAATCATATCCAAGCTAATAAATCCAAATTTGCATCCAATGGAATTTCTAGGCCAAAGCACCAAACTCATCGAGTACAGAATCACTTCCTCGTCATTTTTTTCTTTTTCTTCATTTCCTTTTTTTAATAATGTCAAATTACAACATTCAGACCAATACAGAATCCAACATTCGGGTCAATCAAGTCTCCAGCATTTAAGGTCGTCCCCTCATCAGCAAAGGAGTTATGCTTAGATATTTTCCTCACAGATGGTTCTCTTGCCCATATCTTCTATGTTCCCTATCACCATAGCCACTCTTAACCATCTTGTGCCCATCTTCTATGCTGTCACGATTGTGATTTGGCTTAGAACCATGGCGCTTTTTTCCATCCGACTGCCTATCAGCCCGGCTGTCAGCTTTTCTTTTATGGTTATGCAACATAGGAGAAGCATCATCTAACATTTCCCCTTCTTCTGCATTCCCAGCTTCCAATCCTCCTGAAGATTGCCCTCTCATGCCAACTAGGTTTCCATCTTCAATGTCCTCCTCAACCTTACCATCATCTGAATGTTCACCTTTTAACCAACTCTGCCTTCTTTCCCTTTTAATTTTCTCATCTTCAGCCGCCAATTCAACACCATCTTCCAGCTCCCTCTCAATGAGATCATCTTCATCCATCATGTCCCTTTTCCGGGGCATTTCTCCACGAGATTGTCTTCGTTTCTCAAGTGCTGCCTTTACTTTGTCCTTATCAATCATCTTAATCACTTCTTTAGGTGATTGACCAACTGGACCCTCCCGAAGACCCAAGTGTCGACTCACCATGGTACTGGACTTGCGAGATGGAGCTTCATCATGTCTGACTTGGTCTTCTGTCACATTTTGCTCTGATCCGGACCTGGATTTATTTGGAATATCTTTCATGTTTTCCTTATTTGAGACATGATCATGCTGCCGGTTGTCTAAATTCAATTTGCGATCAGTACCTCTTTCTGCACTCCCATTAACCTTATTTTGATCTAGGGTAGCCCTTGGTAACACTTCTCGTTCTGATTCATGTTCTTCATTCACAGATGAAGCTTTAGCTGGCACACCTGACCCACCTCCAGCACTTCCTTCTACTTCACTCCCTTGAGAAGGAAGCACTCTGTTTTGCTCGTATAATTCTAACATCTGATTGCTTACCTCTGCAAGAATAAATTCAACGTGAGTAATTTATTGAATCTATGCTAACAAATCAACGACTAAAGCAACAAACAATCTATGACTAGAAGAGCCCCTACCATAGAACCTGGAACCCTAGTTATGAATTGCAAAGTCCTGATATCAGATGATCATGTCAATCCCTACCATATATTTATCTAATTGCTATAAATAGTAATGATGTGAAGAAAACTGCAATACTTTTAGCGCCAAAATCAATTCCAGCAAAAATTAGCAAGTCTATATGGTGTCTCTTAGTGCCAAAGGGACTATACAAAGATTGTCCCATTGACTCCTTTTATATCAATCTTATGAATATATTAAAGGGAGGACACCGACCCTCCAGTTGGCGTGGGGTGACATCAAATTCTTGCCACCAGACCTTTTCACCATCTGATGGAAGCTTCACTTTGAGGAACTTGGCAGCAAGGAAAATGGCACCTGCCGCAATGTGATGGGGCTTAAATTGCAGGCAGAGTGAAGTCCTCAGCCTGCACGCCACTTTTGAGCGTGTGAAGAAAAGAACACTAGGAACAGAAACCAGTAAAGTAGAATTTGATAACGAGCTTGGCATGAAAGAAAACTAAGCATACCCATCATTCACAAAATTCCAAGCAACTTGAGCAAGGGCATTTTGGGCAACCTTGAATTTCTTTATCGCATCAACAAGAGGCTTATAGGGGTGATGAACATTAAGATCAAAACCCAAAGTCGCAAGTACAACCCTTTCACCAAGTAAAATAAGCTCCTTCTGTTGTTCATACACTTCCTGCATAGTAACATAACCACGTTAGCAAGCCTCAAGACTCTGCATTTGCACAAAGAAACGAAAGAGAGGAAGTGAAGGAAATTTTGAAAACATAAATCTCAGTTGTAAAGAACTTCCAAGGATATTCCATCTCTTAAAGGACATACTTTGACGAGGAAGGGATATATTCAGAAACAGGCAAAAAAGATCTTTCAGTTGCCAGTAAAGCATTTTCTCCCTGGTATCGTGTTTTGTTTACTGTCATTCAGCAGCTAAAGTTATCTAAATCTTCAAAAAGATATGAGGTCTCAAACCATAATCCATACGACAAAAGAATGTAAGGGTTATACTCAAAAAGAGTATCACAGAGGAGTTATCAGGCCAAAAATGCAGGTCTTCTAGGGAAGTATTGGGACAAAGAGAAGAAGTAGTAACAACTCAAATTGTAGGTATCAAATCAAGGTGTGTATGATATATTTGCACAGACCCAAATTATCCTGGGGAAAGAGTAAATAAACTGCAGTTGCAACTCAAACTTTATACGTATGAGAATGAGAAAACAAAAAGAAATATCTGCTATCATGAAAAGTAAAAAGAACACCTTCTGTTTGATCCTCTGAGCTGCAGTCGGATCCTTTTTGTGTATTATTTCATATGAGACAAGAATAACATCCTTTAATGGGCGAGGAGTCTCTTCCACCTTACCAGCAAGAAACATACATAATGTTGCTATAGTCTGCAAAGTAAACAATTAGGAAAATATTAAGCTACAATGCAGACTACATGGACAAACAACATCAATGAGCAAGAGTTAAGACAGCAAGCTAGTCCTTTTAAATGAAATAAATACCCCAGAAAACAACAAAAGGTGTCCAACAATGACTCATTAGGCAATCACATTTGCTGTCTTTACAAGAGAATCCACACTACTTAAAAATTATGAGCAATTGTAATTCCTCTGGCATGCGAGAAAATTTATCTTCACATAGTAAATGACATATACTACTGCACTTGACTTATATGCAATTATGCTATGCATACTTACTATCAGCCACGCATTGAGTACATAAGTATTGTTGATCAATTGGTGGACTAAGAACAGAATCAGATGGACAGAAGGCAAAAAATTAGATGGTGAATATTCGTCCTATCTTACCCGTCTATCATTCTTTGCATGTGATTGGCGAATGAAGAACCGATGACAAAATACAATTGCTGTGGCTATAGTTATCTGTGGTCTGCATAAATAGAAAAACCAAAAACAAGGGGGGGAGAGGTGTCATGTTGTAGTATATTTATGGGAAACTAATGCAAGCTCATAAATTGCCTGATAAAAGGGCACACAGAGTCTGCTTTTCTATGTTGATAAAGAAAACTTTGATTATGACCCATATTGTGGACATCGTACAATGGATAGAGAACAAAAGCTTTAGTAGCATACAACCTCAAAATCTAGTCTTAATAAACTAAAATAAGCTCTTTCCCACACAATCATCATTTTATTTACAACTTTCAGATGCATGTACATTCAAACAAAAGACCTTCAGAAACTACAAATGAAATATCAATCAATCAGCAGTTATGAGTGTTACAGTGAACATAATGCAGAACTGATCATTTACTAGTTGTATAGACAAAACATATTTTGCGGTATATATTATGTAAATATTGAAAATTTTTGCAACATCCCCAAGTAGATTGGTTATTAAAAAAGAGAGAGAGAGAGAGAGATTGCATTGAGCTTCTACACCTAGCATACTAGACATAAAACCACAAATTTCTAAATGAAATTGTGAACGTGCAGTAAACAATGGTCAAAACTTTAAAACAGAAATGGCAAAATTTAGTTGTAAACTCACACTTTTAACCTCATGCCAAGATCCTGCAAAAATGTGCAATACGACTTCCGGAAATATGTCTCTTTCTTCAAGTCAATGCCATCTCTTCTGGATGGAGAATTTTC
Source organism: Erythroxylum areolatum (assembly GCA_024520975.1). NCBI lineage: Eukaryota > Viridiplantae > Streptophyta > Magnoliopsida > Malpighiales > Erythroxylaceae > Erythroxylum > Erythroxylum areolatum. The sequence goes on from JANIJH010000003.1 coordinate 57,968,560, forward strand.
TTCTATTTCTTTCCTGGATAAATACCAACGACCAACTTCCTCTGGCCTGTCTTGAGAACTTCTAGAAGGACCACCTCCAGAACTTGCATGATGTGAAGATTCCCCAGGTAATAAACTGGCCATAAAACTATGAAACTAGGGAGAACAAGATACGACCACAGTTCACTTCATCAACAGTTTGTAGCAGATAACCTTCCCAAGAAGCACAACAGTTCAAAGCAAAAATGTCAATACCATAGAGTTTTGGAGCATTCAATTCCATAAACACACTCTACCATAGTATAAAGGTCAGTTGGTCAGATGTATTACACCAGATGGTTCACACAAAGAACATTTAGTAAAAGAAAGCACGAGACTTCAAATCAAAAATCATGGAGAAACAATTTTAACATGAAATATCGAAAACAAATTATTTCACTAGTCACGGAAAAGCAAACATCACAATCATACTCAAATGATTATTTTGGGACAACAGAAAGCATTGCCGATACTGCTAAAAAAAGCATATCTCAAAAAGGCCAAAAGTTGGGAAATCAACTTAGGGTCTTTTAAGCACCAAATTGCATTATACCAAAAGAACGCTCTTTTCAATAAATGCAGTTTACTCAAAGTTTTGAAAAGCAATAGAATTGATATTACCAGCACCAGTTCATCAGATTGGATTTGAGAAAAACCAGTTTCACTAAAATAAAATTTAAAATCAAAATAGGAAACCCTCAATAAACTCAAGCCTATGAAATTAATGGCACTAAAGTTCAATCGATTGCACACCAAACCAACGGAGAAAATAAATTAAAGAGAAAGTATGAAGAAAGAAAGTAAACCTAAATCCATTCGTGGAACCCAAATTCCAGAAAGCTAGCTACTTTCGATTCCAACTATTAGATTTATACAGTTATTGCCACAAACCCAATTCCATTTTCATCTTATAGAAACAAAGAATCAAAAGAATAGAACACTCACTTGCTCCATGCTTCATTCCCTTTTATTCTTCTTTAGGTTAAGATAAGAAAAGCAAAGACCGAGAAACCATATTTTTGGTTTTGATAAGAATAAGAAAATATATACACCTGCAAGGAAGAGTTCTGCTATCCTCCGCCGCTCAGTCTCCAGCTGCTCCGGTGCTGCCTCCGCCTTTCTTGCTTCAATCTCTCTGTCTCCGTCTATGGAGTCTTTTAGGGCTTTTCGGGTAATCAAGTGGGAACCGAAGTCCAAAAGGTGAGAGATTTTCTAGAACATTTGTTTACGTACTTTCTTCTATTTGCCTTCACCTCCCTATTTTTTCATTATTTTGTTAAATGTCCCTTTATAATTGTCTAATTACAATAAATTCCCTACACATATATTCTATATTCTTAAATTTAGTCCTAAACTTCTACTCTATTATTGATCCATTTATCAGAATTAGGAGTAGCAATAGGCCAATTCAGATCGAGCCTAACAGCTTCTGTTCGAGCCTAAGGCATCCAAGCTTGAACCCGATAGAGCCCAAGCAACACAAAATTTGACTCGGCTCGATTTGGCCCAAATCTTTATTTTTAAAAAATAACATTATTTTTTTATAAGTTTCGATTAAATCAGATTTAATACGTGAAGTTTGAAATAAGTTTGAGAAGTCCTAAAATCGGAGTTTTCCTAAATAAGTAAAAAAGACTTGAAAATGAAGATTATTACTTTTTAACTAACAATTTACTTGTATATTAATTACTCCATCAATTAATACTTTTTATGTGCACTTAAAATTTGAAGAGAGAGAATTCTCTTACCGTCTTTACGAGCATGACAACACACTCAATTTTAGTAATGACAAAAATTGTTCAAGCTAACTCGGATTATAATCAAGTTTAAGTTAATTATATTTCGAGTTGTCAAATTATTAAGTTTGATTCAATTCAAAATTCAAAATTTTCGTAAAAAATTTCATTGTTTTGAATAAAATATAATTTTTATTTAAAAATATATTTAATGAATTATATTCAATTAATAAGAAAGACAACGAGTATGCACATGGTCAATCTTGACAATGAGTGCACATGGCTAATCTCACTAGTTTTTAAAATAATTTTTTAAAATTTTAAAATATAAAATATCCTTTTTTTATAAGTCTGAGCTTAAGCTATCAGTTCAACCTTTTAAACAAAATGATATTATTTTGCTTAGAAAAATTGAGTATCAACCGGTCTAAACCTGAACTTAGCCTATAAAATGTTCTATTGAAAACACCTAGATTAGGCTCATAAATTGACCATTGTCATTCCTACCAATTAACCTGTTCAAACTCAATAAAGCATTTTTAGACCAAAATTTGATTCCTTGAGAATTACTTTATATACACTTCACCCTTTCTTCTCTGACATTCTTGAAATATTTATTTAGATCATAAATGCTGCTCCACACTTTTGAGTTTCATAAATTTAAGTTAGTTGAGTAAAAAAATTTAAGAAAAATAAATTTATATATAAATAAAGATTAAAATTTTTGGATCAATTTAAAAAAATTAATCATTTTTATTTGACTTGAATATCATTATATCCACAATCTAAAATAAATAAGTTATGTAAAAATAATCTATTTTTAATTTTTTTAAATTTAAAAATTGATAGATCTAAATTAATTTCAATAAAATAATAATATTATTAAAATTTAACTTAATAATATTGCTCTGTATCTTAATTAACAAATTAATTGATTAAGATAATTTTATTTTATCAAATTGAATTTTTATTTTTTAAAGAAGTGGTCCTCTTGTTAAGAAGTTTGCTTATGCTTAATTATAGAGAGCATACCTTTAAAATAATAATAATTCAGTAAAAATTTTATAAAATATAGATCGGAGAAGTTCAGCAATACACAGTCTTATCTTAAGTAGTAGAAAAGTCGTACCTTTAAACACCTTAAGATTAATAATTGAAGTGCTTACATAACTGGAATGATTACATTCTATCCATTAAGATATATAGTATGTATCTTATTTTAATTTTGTCATTTTTAATAATCAAATCTTCAAGATAATGAAAGACTTCAAATTTAAATCAACTTAAGGAAAAAGATACATTGAGTTTTACTTGAATAAAGACCTAATCTTGTAAAAAATGTGAACGTGACTAAAAAGTATAGTGAATGAAGAATTATACTGTGTGAAGATTTCTTGAAGTGAGTATCTTATTCTTGAATGGCTGTCTTCCAATGGGTTTCTTTATGGAATCTAAGTCTTTGTTTTTTTGTATACAGGAGTGTTTTATTGATGTTTCTTTGATAATTGCCAAAAACGTGGTGACGAGTGCAATCTGGGCAGTAGATTAAGGCTTTTCAATTGGTAAACATTTTTTAGAACCGTCTTGGAATGTGTTAAATAATAGAGAAGTTGTTTAGTTATATCTCAAGTGTTTTAGTTTTTATTTAAATTTGTTTTAATCACTTCAGTTGTTTATTTTGTTTTGTTATTATTAGATATTGTTTGAGAAAATTTTTTCTTAAGGTTAGTACGAGGCGGTTGTACTATTGAATGTGAAATTCTTTTACAGGTTGTGAAGTTAAAGGATAGTGTCAAAGGTTCAGTGGAGTCAATTTAGTAAAGGCTTATATAAAACTATTGTTGTTAATAAAATAATTAAGCTGGGTGAGAACCCTACAGACATAAACAAAATATGTTGAATTGTACTAACAAATATTGATATTGATTTGTTTAGTTTTGTATTTATTTTTTATTTTTGTTTGTGCTGAAAAATTAATTACTCATACAATTGTTTTATATCAAATAATCCGCAGATACAGTTGCAAGCAATTGCGATGAAATCAAATATTTTTGTGACACTGTTACTCGTGTGGATTTTTCACTATCAATCTTTAATTGATAATTATTAATCTTCAAATCACAAATAATCCATTCCGATACTCACACCGTCACACGTACTACACAAACTCTTTTCAAGCTATACAAGTACAACACAATTACTACTTGCAAGTTCACACCAAAGCTCATCGTTCAAAGCTTCACTGATATAATAACAGATCGTACAATGTGGGGGAAGCCGCTAGACATTGGATGAATTGTCCGGCTTGAAGAGTGGTGGCGGAACCGAATATGTGGCGCCAGCTGGCGGAGCAGGAGTCCCGAACACCTCAGGATTTGTACGGAGGTCTTTTCTGGCTTTAGCTCTTCCCAAGAAGTAACACCCGAGACCAAGCACAACGCCGAAGAGTATCAAAGGTAAGGAGATCACCACCACCATACCCAATTGCCCAATAGCATGTAACACCTCACAAGCTGTCTCATTGGAAAGTTGGTCAATTACTGGGCCTGACCTATCCAG
>JANIJH010000003.1:57982824-57995794 GCA_024520975.1 Erythroxylum areolatum
TTGTTTAATATATTTTAAGTAATATTTATATGCATAAATAATTTTTATTACAAAATAAAATATAGTTAAAATTAAAATTACTTTTTATTTTTATGTCGCTAAACAGTTTATTGTATGAAACTCTTTCAAAAAAACTCTTTTTTAAATGACAACCAAACAGTTAACTGACTTCTTAGAAAAGCTCTTCTAAAAAAAACTCTACTGATATAAACTCATCCAAACAAATACTAAGGCACTTCATGGATATCAATTTTTGACTAGTAGGCTTAAATTTAGTTATTTTCAATAGACTGACTCATGAGCTAAACCCAGGTCCAGACAAACTCGAGGTCTAATTATTCTAAACAGAACTTAGAAGAATTGGGTATCAAATAAGCTCAAGTCTGAATAACCCAAACTTGATTTAATTGAAAAATAAATTATTCTATGTTTTAATTTAAAAAAATGGCCATGCCATCTCTAAGTTCGCTAATTTTTTAAAAACTGTGTAAAACATCTTTTCTTTTAATTAAGTTCATGCCTAAATTACCTAGAGCCAAACCGGCACGAGACCCACCAAATATTGTTGTTTTGCTTAGAAAAATTAACCCTTCGTATGTTAAATTTTTTTACAATTAAATTTAATTTTCTAATTATCAATTATTTTTATGCATAATAATGAAATGGAGATTAATATAAAAGCTCAACGAGTTTGTTAACTAATTAATGGAATGGTCTCATACAACAAGATTTTTGTTTGGATACAATATTTCTTCATTTCGATTGTACAATTACATCATGTATTTGCTCTGACAGCTGCTTAAGAACATGCTCAAGTTCCTAAATTCTTTTCACTCTTTCGTGTGAAATATGATATCAATACTAGAGACCCACCCAATAGGAACGGCCTTTGCTGTTGTGAACAGCTGTCTGCGATGGAGATGTCACACACCACTCATACCAAACCTGCATCAGAAACAATACATAAATCCAAACACAAGATTCTCTTATAGTTGACAAACAAAAGTCTTTACCTTGGAGGAGCCGCAACAACGCCAGAAATGAACCTCCAACGGTGAACCTGGTCCTATGCACACAGGTGTCCTTAGTGGGAAGAATATCGAAAACCTGCATACATTATCAAGGTGAATGGAGCTGGTTCTTATTTGACCAAACCAGAATGAGTGGTTAGTCTCATGTAAAGGGCCAGAAAAGCAGATTTTCCAACAAGAACTGTGAAAGAATCACTGCAATTCCTGATGTCGTTAATGATATGTTAGATACAAAATATAATGAACTTCATACCAGCTAAACATGTTAGGCGTTGCCGTAGATGGCTCAATACCAAGATGCACATCTTTATAGAGTACCGCATCAAAGTAGCCAGCAAACCCTACCACAAATAAATAAGAAAAAGAAGAAAATTTCCCCTTTTAGAACAAAACATTATCACAACAAATGTCTAAAATTCTCCCATTATGCAAAATACCACCCAAAGGTTTTCCAGTTAAATCAAGCCAATCAGAAGAATAAATGTATTCAGCCTCCTACATCATCAATATCCCAAAGGAAAATGATCCATCACTGAACATTCTTTTCTGCAATAGATATAAATGTCAATAACCATATTTCTAAAGTATCCTAAAGAGACATGCAACCACGCACATATCCTTGCTTTGGCAGTATTTTCCATTGAAAAAGTATGACACAGCCCTAAAGGCACCCCAGAGAATAAGAATAATTGAAGCACGGCTTTGCTTAGAATAAATTGAGAAGGAATTTAAGAGGGAAAAAAAAAACCAATGTGTTTCCTTAAAAATTTCCAACCTTTTTGGGCTTTCAAGATTCAGGCCTAGCAGTGCAACATTACCAAGGCCAGAAGTCAAACTTCAAGAAGCAGAACTAATTAAACTACCAACTTGAATAATATAGGTACAGAACTAGGTCAGAACTTACCATGAACCATTGATGACCCAGTGTCACCAGGTATCTCAAATATCAGCTTTTTGTAACGCTCATTGTTTATCTTACTCGAGTAATTAGGATGAGTAAATGTAAATACCTAGGGGGAAAAACAATATGAGTTTCCAAATCCAATACATGATTGAAATTTATCAAATGAGGAAGCAATAGAAGAGGAATACAAGTAGGTAATCAATGGGGAAAAAATACAAAATAAGCTTGTTATAGATGACCAGATCAAACGGAAAAACCATTGAATTCAGAATGCTACCCAGGAGGTTCAACATCAATACATTAGGACGAGTATGCTATGCTGAAGATGACTTACAGGTTGTGAAGAAGCGAGTCTGGCCACATTATGCACTTTCACAACATAAGCAGTCTCGAAGTGCACAAGATCTTTATGTGACTTAACCTACAGGGAAAGCATGCATCAGAAAACGGTGGAAGGGGAGCAAAGTGGCTTGTAGTTGAACAAAGGGAAGGCACAAACATCATTATATAGCTTGGAAGCTGTCACAGGTTGAATAAAACTTGTGTACCTGCAAAAATAATAAAGGAAGAGTGCAATAATATAAGTTTTAGTAGAAATCTCACTCTGGCCACTTACAATACCTCCAATGCAAGTCAATGAAAAACTACACAAAATGAATTGAATGTTATCTGTTGGTCTACAATGGGAATGAAGGAATGTCTGTGTGAATGACTTGCCTACAAAACAATTTCAAACTTTGAACTGGTATCAACTTTGACAACCACTGATTTACATAAGACTTACTACCAGTTTGGTCTATACAAACTTAGCCAGGTTTATTAGGGTAATAGTTGAGCAAAGAAAACAAGGTCTAATGATGAAATTATGTAAACTTAACAAAGTGCTCTATTTTCTCTTGAAAGGAGCACTTTCCTAAGGTCGACCAAACTCTATTTTCAACATGTGCTGTATATGGACTAGTGCTGAAGATCACGGCGTCAAAGGGCCACAAAGAGCCCAGGAGGAGGATTTTTCAATCACTTGACAAAAAAAATAAACCTATCTAAGAGCCCAGGAGGAGGATTTTTCAATCAATTGACAAAAGAATAAACCTATCTGATTCAACTTTTTTAAGGTAGCATTCACAATTGATGTAGATTATATATGCTGCCACTGCCACCAACGGAGATATTATCTATGAACTCTCAGTTCGACACATCCATCTTTGCTCAAAGAAACAAAAGGAGACTATTTACTGTAATTAATGCAGGGAGGAACGTTTCAACTAAAAGTTCAACATTCTGAAAATGACATACGATGAAGGTATTGAGATTCCGTCTTCCTTCAAGAATCTTTGAGCTCCATCAAGGCATTCAGGTGACAGCTCATTGTCGCCAAAAGAACCTAGCAGCTCGCTGACCTAAAAACAAATTGAAAAAGGGGAAAGCAATAAGCAGGATGCAACTTACATATACAAGAATATCAAACTGACAAAACTACAAATATGCACATTATTACCAATATATCAGCTTTCTCAGGAGCATCCCAGTAGCGCATATCACAAGAGATTATAGAAACAATATCTTCCCATTTTTCCATTTTTACCAAACTCTGCAAGAGACATCACAAAAATTTAAGGTCCAAAGGAAATGAATTGATGTGGAATCACAAATATGAAGCATAATCCTCGCAACTGAATATGCAAATATTTCAACACTAACTATAGCAGAGGCAATACAAATGAAATTTACAGTTGTTGAGCAGAACAGAATTCAGCATTTCATTATCCATTAACTAACTAGATCGATCAGGCACGGCTGAGATTTGCATAAGGATCAAATGCATGTTGAGTGAAGTTATAATAGCACTTATCCACCAACATAATCACAATCAAACAAATTTCTTTTATAAATCGCAGTCTTAAGCATGAGAACAAGAATTGGATGCTCACATGAAGTGTAACAACTGCATTAGGATTTTTCTCCACAGCATAAACTCTTAGCTTGCGACCAGTTTCTTCAGCTGCCTATAGACATTAGTTTAAAATTTAAACATGGATTACATGAAGCCAAATTGAAATAAAGAGAGTAATAGAAAGGAACCATCAAAGATGCCCTGACAAGAGGTCCGCGCCCAGCTCCTACAACCATCAGTACCTTGGAAGAGTTTATGTAGACAGAAAGTTGCAAGGTCAATACTTTAGGGGCCAATGAGGTGCAATAAGCTGACACAAGAGGGGCTACAATGAAATATGTATAGGTAATAAACATCTATCTTACAGTGGTAGTACTTGCTTTATCATCACGGATTCTATCCAATAAGGCATTAGAAATTGCTCTTTGGTACTACAAAAATAAAATGAATCGTCAGTCTCAACATAGAACCCAAATAATATCACTAAATGGCCCCTTACGAAATAATCCCTTAGTTATTTTCTTTAATAGCCTTCTTTATCATATTGTCAAATGGTCAGATTAGAAGTTATCATGCTTAACAGTCTATTTCAGTCAGTTACGTGATAGTTACCTTATCAGAAGAAAATTAGAATACGTATATTTTATAATTCTCTCTATTAGGTTATGTTTCAACAGCCCCTAAACTAACCAATATAGAATATAACACAAAACAGGCTACTAAAGAAATAACTATGTGAATAAGTGAAACTACACATTCCATCAAAGCTAATCATGGTGTCCATAATATCATAATCAGAACTGACTATTGCAGTGACATGAAAACATTTCTTTCAGCACAATTAGTGACGGAAAAGAGCTTAGAGTTTATAAAAAGAAAAGAGCAGAAATCACTCAATCATAAGCTTTATTTGATGGGATGAAGAGAAGTTGAGGTTTACCTTATGCAAGATTTTCCTTATTAAAAACAAAATAGTAGTAGGTTAAATATATTGTCCTAGTTGAATAGGATTTAAGCTTATTTAAGAATAAAGAATCATTATTAGAGTAGGATTCAATATTATTTTGGATATTTTAGTTGAGAATTTTTTTCAATACGAGAAAAAAGGTTCCAAAAATTTTTCTATCCATATGAGTACTCGGCCATTTCAATAAAGAACAACCTGAATTTTCTCCGTAAACTTGATTTTTCCATTAGAAGGTGTGGCATTTTCTCTAAGGGTGATTTTAAACTCTATGAGTGATTCCTAGTTCCCTACCATTCATTGCTTGTTTCCTAGCTAATTCAGCACTTCTAGCCTAAATTCAAGCAACTAAAAACTAAAATTCTGGTCAGACCAAACCCAAAATTCCATATCAAAAATGAATTTCCAGCAACCTAAACAGATATCCCAAGCATGAAATTCCAGATGCTAGATTTTATAAGTTCTGTGAGTTTTAGCTACTAATTTGATGTCTCTTCTGTTCTTCCCACATCAATTAGTATTTCTCATCTCATAACCTCTATAAATCTATATCTGTTAAACAGTCATTATACTAAATGGTTCAGTGTGACAGGGATATTCACCAGCCATCTTGAAAATCATTGAATGTGAATTTTGCAGCATATAAAGTTCAATCTCCCATATACACGTAATAGAGCGAGAGATGGACTTCATGTGCCATGACCATGTCTACAAGATTAGAAGTATGCAAACCTGGATGTATTTTACGGAGTCTTTCTCAAAAGTCTCATACGTTTGGGCTTCCAAGTTGTCCATAAGAGGCTGCAAATTGAACACACAAAAACTTGTAATTACTAAAGTAGATACCACAAGATTTAACAGGTGAAATGGACGTCAGCATAAAAGGTTCATACTGAAAGAAATTATTGATCAAAAAATAACCCCAGATGCTAGTGCAGAACATAGATAACATACTTGCAGTGGAGACTGTAGAAAGTCTCTGTAACCAAGCTGAAACAAAACACTGAAAGAAATTAGAACAGCTAATAGTTGACCAAAATAAGAGAAAAATTTAAGAATTAAGAAGAAGAATTCTTTTGGCAGTCAACCAGCCAGTCGTGATCTTCCTTTCCTTTCTGTTTACTTTTCAGAACAAAGCAAGTTGTGGGAGAAAGGGGTCATTATTTTTTCAGAGAGAGAAGGATATAAGAGAAGTCAACCTCAAAAACTTCTTGCTCAGGAAGGGGATCCATCCTTTGGAAAAGATAAGCAACATAGTCCAAGTATGGTCTGAAGGGATGTCTCCGTATGGCTGCAAAAAAGAGAACACACAGGCCTATTAACAATGGATACGTTTAATTCAGTGTATGTTTTACACATCAACATCCACACATCTGAGAACAATTAAGCAAAAGAATAAATGTCAAACAAGTCACTACACCGATTGACTTACATTCCGAACTATGATTAGATGCTAAATCTACACCTGCCTTGGGAATAATGTGTGTAGGTGTTCCTGACATAATGATCTGTTGGAAACTCCACATCATGACGAGTCAATATGCATATTAACAATAAACGATGAAACCCACTAATAATAGTGATAGGAAAATCAAACAATAACAATTGATACCATGGAAGGCCAATGCTTTGATTGAAAAACATATATAAGCTGTAAATTAAGGTTGCTGGGCTTAAAATAAATTTCAAATTTGCCAGAATTTAGTATTGAAGTCTGAAGATTTAAAAACAAATGGGTAGGTTAAGAATTTCCAAGGTTTTTGAACCAAAAAACGTTTTTTTTTTCACAGGAATAAATTCCTAGAAATCATTTTTAGGATTCGGGAATGACTCCCAATTTTAAGAATCAGTTATGAAGAAAGCATCATATTTTCTACATGGAAATTTCTATATTCTGTAAAAATTCTCTCTTCTTTTTCTTTTGTTTCTCATAGTATAATAATACTTAAACTAATCTCATTCTCCATCAGGTTTTGAAGTACAATTCTCTCCCAGTGGAAACACCAACACATAACTTACAATCTAAAATACCTTTTCCCAAAAAAATCCCAAATTAAGCTATCGAACACAGTAAGAAGATGCTGATGCAACAAACTGGAACAGAAATGTTAGAGGAATATACCACTCAATAACATTAGGGATTGATAGCTACTTACTGGTGCAGCTAAAATCAAAATAAGAAAATGAAGGAAGATGAAACACGGTCAAAACCAAGTCAACCAAAGCTAGCCATTCTTTCAATACCTGTATTGAATGGTTGAAGAATCCAGTAATTAGGCTTTGATGCCGTTTTGATAGGCATGGATAGCCACGACCATTGGTTAGAAAACACTAGCAAATCAAAAAAAGTTCCAAACAGGTTATGACAGAAACAAAATGGCAATAACTTGATATCTTTCAATTTAATCTACTTGAAACTAATAGTAAAATTTGTTAAAAACCAGACATATACTTACATCAGTATTTAGAATGGCTGCTCTAACAGATTCTCCAAACCATCGGCCAAGGGAGTTTGCTGATGGTAGGGAACTTCTAAGTAAAGACAATTTCAAGTAAAATCAGGTATAATTGGTATATATATATATATCAAGAAATTAGAAAGTACAAATAGACTAGAGTTTCAACTTACTGAATATCAAGAACAACTGAAAGCTGAACATGATGTTCACAAAGGATACGAAATGAATTCCATAATTCCCACAAATCAATCTGCAAACAACAAAGCACATAATCAACAGATCAACTAGACTGTGTGTGCGTGCATGTGTGTGTGTGTAAGAGAGAGAGAGAGAGAGAGAGAGGCATGTATCAGGGCAATATTTCCGCTCTATAACAAAGAAATTTATATATCCAAGTATTAAAAATTCAAACGTGGAAATCCTTTGAGAAAACATTTAGAGGTGACTTCACTCACCAAATTGTTGGAGTTCATATCCACAGAACCTTCTTCAACTTTCAGAAGTGGAATCCTAAGCCACAACTTCATTAAGGAAAAATAATATTGAAAACAATAATGAGAAGGGTCACAGGTTACACCATTAGTAAAGGTGGAATGAAATCTTGATTAAGACAGGCACCTGCATATTGTTTAGCCCTTGTAAAATTTGATTCACACACCTAGCATAATTGGCACAGGAAGCACCCTTAGGAGCAGGAAGAATGCATGCCTGCAGTAAAAAATATAAAAAGAAAAACTATAATGGTTATTTCCAAGTATCATCGGTACCGGACATTTTAAAAGGGTAGATATCATAAAGATGAAAAAAGCCAGACAAAGATAGATGTGTGGGAGGTTAACTATTTCATGATATCATTCTATAGGGATTTTGAGGACGTTAAAAAGTGAAAACACTGATCTCATGGTGTATGGAACAAAATAGCCTTTCACACAACTATTTTTCTGGAAGCCAATCAGGTGAGCTCTTCAATTTTGGGACTTATTAGGGAGCACAAAAGCCACTTGTCCTAACAAAACCCCTCATGAACAGAAAAAGGCTTTAAGGTGGGATGGGTCCTACTCCCCGTTGTTTCCTCAACCTTTACTGTTTGGCTAAGATCAAAAGTTCTGGTTATAGGTCAAAGTTATAGGTTAGTTCTTTTCCACTTCAAGCTAGCTTGTTACTACAGAAACAAATGCATATGAAAAGCATGGACAAGCAAGCTGATGAAGCTTTTAAAAGCTAAAAACCTGACTCCATAGTCACTATAGTAGGAACCTGTAAGGAAAGATGATTAGCCCATGCTATTTCTTGCTTCAACGTAGTTTCTGAGTCCATCCTAAGGGTCTCGTCTTCCGAATCCAAGTCAATCCAAGAACTAATTTTTCCTGGCCAAAAGTAAGCATCAGTTTACCCAGCAGATTGTGGAGAGGATATAATTCAATAAAAAATCAGCAACTATAAATACTATCAAAGTGGAGAAGTCTTCTCTGAATTAAAAGTATCGAGCTAATTAGAAAACTCATTTTCTCACTCTAATAATATGAACGCAATAAAAAAGCAGATAAACCAATCACTTTGAAATAAGAATATCAGTATCATAATGTGACCAACTCTACCACAAATGTGCTCAACCAAAAACCATACCAACCACATGACTACTCCACTGAGAAGGACTTAAAACTAGGTCCGACCCAGCAAACGGCAGAACACGAGATTCAATACTCTCTTTCTCCAACAAGCTTGGCCTATAATCTGGATTCATCTGCACCAAATAATTCATAAATCAATACTGCTACGAGGTCAAATTTTCAAATCACATTCCCTCCATTAAATAAAGTCTAACTTCAACCTAGGAAACTGTAAAATGCAACTGAAACGAAGATCAATGATTTGTTCACAAAGCGATAATTTAAGAACCCCAAACTACAAGAAGCGACGATTTAAAATTTTTAAGAGTACGTACAATTGGCAACCAAATATACCCAAACTAAACCAGAACCTAATCAAATGTGCCGGAAACTGATAAGTAATAACACTATCAAATACAATAACACATAGAAAAGGAAAAAAAGAATAGAAATAGAAGCTAAAATATGTGACTATAAACAAATCTCAAATAAGAAGAACAGACCAATGGAGTCAGGATGAAATCGAATCCACCACTGCGAATGTTGAAATCAAGAAGCCCAGGCGTGTCGTCGGTGAACTCTGTCTCCACTCCACAGTATCGACATTCATTTCTCTCATAACCAATCTTATCCCCCAGCGGCATTTTCACTTAAATTTGGTCTTACTGAAACTATGAACTTTGGTTGCGAAATGCGACTCACTCACACTGTCTGGTAACCAGAAGGGAGGGAAACAGAGGATTTCTTGACGGAAGGGCTTTGGTAGGGTTTTGATTCCATTGGGTTGATGATCTCTGCAGCCAATTTAAGGCCACAGGGCTTTTCTTTTCTTTCGGATTCGGGCTTTGACCCAACTTTGACGTATCTATAAAAAACTTTTCAAATGAGCCCATTCTTTTGGGCCTATTAAATTACACCCTATTTTAATAAACTAAAAACATCTATTATGAACTAATAATTGTTTTTTTAATGAAAAATTTGCATTAACTATAGGCAAAACTAATACAACATTCCAATGAGTTCTAAGCTATAAGCCTTAATTTAATTATAGTGAGATTGTAAAATCAAAATATATAAAACATTATAATAGTTAGAACTATACCAACATTCTTATCTGATTAAAGCTTCCATCTACGTTTCATGTCTTGTGAGAGAGTGTTTTGCATATTCTTTGCAAAAATGAATAATCTAATTCAGTTGATAATCTTATCTGCTAGTTGGTACTTTCCTTCTTTTGTGTTTGTAAAAATTATGCTATTCATTTCCTTCCAAAGTGTGTAGACAGTAGTCATGAAAGCAATATTGAGAAGATTTTCATTAGACATACCTTGCTTGGAGTGTCTAATAACCCAACTCAATATTTGATCTCAATCATACATGTAGCTTTCTCCTGCAATCAAATGCAGTATCCTACTTTAGATCGCTTTAGAGCAGTGGTTAGGATACCGCTCCGTACCCGCGTGAAAATGGAACAGTATCATCATCATCGATACTTGCCTCAAATACTGGTTGGTACCGATATTTTTTGATCAGTAGCGACTGATACCGACAATACTGGGACATACCGGCTGGTACCATAAAATTCGAAAAATCGAAGGACCAAATTGTAATTTTTTCATAAATAACCTTTAAAATCCCCACCCCATGACTCTTCACTCTTCTTCTTCATTCTCTGACTCTTATTTGTCACTCGCCTCTTCTCTGTCGCCCTCTCACTATCGTCGCCATCGCCATCTCTGCCTTTCCTCGATGCCTACCTCTCCTCCTCAGCTCATCCTCCTCAGCTCCTCCCTTGGCACCGATTGAAGAAGTTTCCTCCACGAGGACCTGAAGACGCCACCGTTGGTCGCAACTGGAGCTCATCTTCACGGGAAGCCACCGGAGATGCATCTGAAGTCTGACTCATCACAAAACCTGAAGACCCGGAGTTAGTTTTGCGATTTTTTCTGATTTCAAAATTTTCATGCTTAATTGGAATTTTTATTGTGTGGATTGGAATGTTGGAATTAGGATTACAGTTTCGATTAGATGATGCACGGTGTTGGATGGTGTTTTTTGTCATCTCTGATCAATGACCATCGAATTCTTTGAGATGATAGCATTGCCCTCGATAAGAAACAAGAAATCCATTTGCATTGCAATATCCAAAGTCAACCAAGCAATAACATCCTCCATAATTAAACAACAAGTTATGATTCAGCAGCATAACTCAAAGAAAAACGAAATTAAATATTGTAATAGAAATTTACTTCGAGGGACTCGTAAACCATAAAGCCTTGAGTTCGCATCTTAAAGCACACGATCATCGTGTACAGAGCCCTCCTAAACAGGCAACACATATATGAATTGCATGTTTAGGCAACAAACACCTAAAATATTTGTTGAAATACATATTTTTCTTGTGCAATATCGAGGCTTATCTTCATTAGGAGGTGTAACTTTAATTAGTGTCTCATCTAAAGCTCCTAGGCAACCCTACAAATTAAAACTAAAAGGTGATTTAGCACATAAAGTTATGAAATTAATGTTATAAGTTAATTATAATGTTCAATTACCTTAAATATTTCCATCTCTCATCTTGAGTAATAGGCTCCGACTTCTTGAGCAAAATGTGATGCAAACTTATAATTGTGTTAAAAACTTGATGGAAATGCCAACTCACAGTTTCTTTACTACAGAGACAAAATTGGCTTATTGTCTTACTCCTTTTATGGTGAGCTAAGGTGTATATGATTATTGCTACAACCTCTTCTACGGATGTGTTCCTAGTGTCTTTTAAACTCCCAACATCTCTTACCATATTACACAATATCCTAAAGGTTGTTATATCTATATAAAGTTTTACTAATGCAGGCATTATCACAATCCATGGTCAATCTAAACATCCATTGTTGGACCCCGTTCTGGAGCCCAACTATCCAGAGTCATAAGCCATCATTTTACAGGAGTCATAAACCTTGAGCTGAAACCCTGTCATCACACAAGAGTGGTGTGCCCACACCAGACAATCACCAAAATCACAAAATGACTTCTTCACAACAATTGCAGCTCTAAGTCTCTAGTTTAATTTGAAGTAAGAACTATCTCAATTAGAACTCTATAGAAGAAGTTATGCCTAAAAATCCAAAGTATGTTCGTACCTCAATCATAGTCTCCCAACTGACCCCTCACTTTCTCTAATGCAAAAATTTTCAAATCAACTCTAAAAGATGCCAATTTTTTTATAGAGAGATAGATACATGTGTTATGAAGCTATTTCTTGAAGAATCACTTCATTCAGAGGTCGGATGAAGAAGTTATGGCCAAAAGAATCTAACATGTTTATGTCCTTAATCATTCTGTACCTCTCTTGGCACAATTGCCATAACTTTTTCTAAAAATGTCAGATTGAGTTTGTTCTTAGACCATTTGAAAGTGGACTTCTAGATCTACAACTTTTATGAAGAATACAAAGGGAGATTTTGCCTCTAAAAGGGTCAAATATTGAAATTTACTGTAGTTATCTCGTGAATATCCGTTTAACGGACACCCATGTCCGTAGGCTGGAAGTCATTTTTGGTCGAGAAGGTCCATTTAACGGACATTGGTGAGGCTGGGGTCATTTTCTGACCTGAGAAGATCCGTTTAACGGACCTAAAGTCCGTTAAATGGACATGGGGATTTCTCAAACTCCTCCAATGCTTCCTACATCTAAACTAACATCATATTCACTCATAATCTTCCCAAATTCAACTCTTATAGTGCAAACTCACTTCATATCAATTCAAACACCAAATTTATCGGATAAAAGTCTCTATTCTCATCCCATTTGATTCATCAAAATCACAATTAAACATCATTCTCCATATCTGTCCTATACACATATCCTATACGGCATCACAACTTGTAATGAATTAACTTTCCACTTCGATATCTAAAAATTACAAACTTTATATCGTTGGAAAGCTAGAAAAATCATCTTCAACTTCCATGCAGATAACTTGGTCAAATTCATCCTAAATTATTCCAAAATTTTCCTTGAAGTCAGCACATACATTTTACACTCATGCAAAACTTGAGAATTATCCCAACTTCACTTCCTCTATTGCAAGATCATTCATAACGATTT
>JANIJH010000003.1:57995894-58047603 GCA_024520975.1 Erythroxylum areolatum
CTGAAACAATATTTTGTGCTCAACTTCCATACAAAAATTGAAATTCTTCAAGACTAAATTAGAACTCGATTTTATCAAACAAAATGTAGCTCTATTTTTATAGTTTAATCCAAATTAAGAATCATCTCATTTGGATAACTAAAGAAAAAGGTATGGCTGAAACATCGAAGCATATTCAGCGAACATGTTTCAAACTACATTTTCTAGCTCTTAACTTCCAACATTTCACATGTAATAGTTCTAACTTTCAAGGAAAGTTTGGGGTCCAACATCCATCTCATTCTGTCAATCCTTTTTTCTTCCTTTGTTTTAATTTCATGGGCCTTATCTTGAAGGTACAATCAATAGATAACATAATGGATAGAAAATAAGAAAAACATCATATTATTTGTTGTTTGTTGAAGTATCAAAAGTTGCTTTACTTTGTGCCTTCGTTCGCTAATAAGGGGCGAGTCATGATGATCTACATTAAAAAGTTCAGAAATAATTATCCAACATATAGATAGGGTATGTTGAAAATTTAGGTAATAGTTGTGGAAAAGAGAAAAAACAATAAGCTAAATAAACCCCCGGCAGTTTTTACCATATCACATAATATTCTAAAGGTAGCTTTATCTATACAAAGTTCACTAATGCAAACATCATCACAATACATGGCCAATCTAAATATACATCACATTCTATCAATCCTTTTGTTTCTTCCTTTGTTTTAATTTCATGGGCCTTATCTCGAAGGTACAAACAAATGATAACTTAATAGATGGCAAACAAATAAACCATTATATTATTTGTTGTTTATTAAAGTATTAAAAGTTCCTTTACTTTGTGTCATCATTCGCTAATAAAAGGTGAGCCATTTTGATCTACATTAAAAAAATACAGAAAGTAAATGTCCAATACATGGAATTTCTCACAAATGTAAACTTGAATCATGCGATGATGACTTGGGAAATAGTTAAACTAAAAACAGTTGATAGATTGAATAACAACCAGTGCTGATTTATTCACTTTTTCCATGCATTCTTCTAAGACTAGCTAGGTACCTTCTCATTTGCATAAGTTCAAATTCCAAAAGTAGTAATTTTCCTTTCATATATGCTAAAAAAAACAAAGATTGATGTGTATTAAACTACACTTGCATTTACAAGAGAAAATGGAGGATCTCTTTCTTCTCCATTTCTTCTTCGTGTTGATTAGTACCAAGACAAGACTTAAACCAGAAACTCAACAGATGTAATGAAAGATAGAAGAACATGAAACAAAAAGAAAAAGAAAAAGAAAACCCAAAATGCATGTCATAGATTAAACCATATTTAGCAAAACAAAACTGCAAAATCTAAGAAAATGAACTTTCTTTCTTCTTATTATACCACAATTGGAAGTAGGTGAATAGCAGAAAATGCAAGCTCAAGTCTTAGAAAAACTTTCAACTTTTCACTTTTTTCCTACTCTACTCTACCTGAAATTGAACGAATTCCTAAAACCTAGAAAACAAAGAGCATTGCAGTAAGCGTACACAGAACCAGAATTCAATCTTTTAGCCATCATTTGGTCTAACTATCCTACATACAACAACGTGCTAGTCCTGAGCCAAATTAGAATCCATATATAATTACAGTTGTGGTTTTTGATAAAAGATAGTTAACTCTAAAGGAGTTCTAGGTGAACAAGTTAATGATTTTTACGAGGTATAGATCGGAGGAAATTGCAATGACATAAACAAGGACACTAGTAAACAAGCTGATATATGAGCTAAAGAAAGTTTTTGGTCGCAAAACACGAGATATAGTGTGTCATCGTATATATGATGGAGTGGATGACGAATAGATATTACCCCCTTGGTAGGATTATAAAAGAAGGAAAAAGAGCCTTTGCTTACCTTTCAAGCAATGTTTTGAAATCCGGATCGGACGTTGAACCGGAAGTCTTATTGATCATCGGTTCGATCGGTTCGGCCGGTTTGATCACCGATCGAATTGATGTGATATCCTAATTATGCAATAATTATATATAATATTAGTAATATTAAAAAATAAAAATTATATTAAATAATATAAATAAATATAAATAAAAATTCATTTGACCGGTTCAAAAACGTGATGTATTTTAGAAAAAAAGCAAAAAAATAAAAAAATCATTGAACCAATTCGACCACCGGTTGGACCGGTCAATTGACCGATTCACATTGGTCCAATTAAAGACTAATTTTTAGGGATTAATTAGACCGAATAGCTGATCGGTTACTGGTCGAACCGGTCAGTTCAGTCCAAATTTCAAAACACAGCCGTCAAGTGTCCAGAGGACTGGAAAGAAGATTAAAACGATAGCTATGCAGGCAAATAAAGAAACAGAAACTGGTCTTAACAGTTAGCCCAAATTTAAGTTCAATGCATCAGCTTTAAATGAATACCCCGTTTACATATGTTTGGGCCTCATAATATTCTTATACACCCATATTGTAGGGATTTATACTACAACTCTATTAATTACTTAACATCAAAATCTTTTCAATTACAAAATGCACAATGCATTATTTTACAAAAAAAAAGTATTTGCCACATACAACAATCTAAAGATTAAACAAACTCATTCAAAATTGACCTCTGTGATTCATTTCCTTTAATTGATCGAACAAGCCAGGTTTGTTAATGATTTTTTTTAAAAAAAAAGAGAAAAAAAGAAGAGAAAGGAAGTAATAGAAGAATATCGAAATACTTGAAACTATGGTAATATTTCTGTTATATCTCATAATCAACTAAAACCAAGAACTTGAAAGATGATAAAACTTCAAAAGTTTGGAAATAAAAAAGAAGACAATCATATCACCTTCCCTGTAACAAAAAAAAACCCAAAGTAGGACAGGCAAAAGAAGACAATCGTGTGATATTAACACACACTCATCATATGAATGTATTCCAATAAGTCAAAATATAATCAGTCAATATTGTAGAAGAAATGAAACAAACAACTAGAGAATGACAACAACAAAAAAGTAAATTTATAGGCACAAATAATTGATTTCTATAAGAATAAAAATTCAGACAAAAACGATTACTTGAACGTAACAAAATGGATAATTTCGATTCACTAATGCAAAAATAATACTTACCTTTTATAGGAATCCAGAGTTGGGATGGAGGCGGAAGTCTTTAGAGTCTAAACTTGTAAAGTTTGAAGAAAACCCAAAAAGCCCCAAACAAGAAGCGATTGATTAACGAAGAATAGCACCAAAAAATAGGAGATTTCGAGAAAGGAAGAGTTTAGAGTTGGAGTAAAAAACCGCAAAAATGAAGCTCGTCAAATGTATCAAGTAATGACTTCTATTCCTCACGATTATGAGGGGTATGGACTAATACCCAAAAAGTAAGAATGGAATTATTGTTCATTCAATCATAATTCCTTACTAAATCGGTAGTTTTCATTCTTTACCCGTACCTCCCTTCTCATACTCATTAACTAATCACATCCTTAGTTTTATTATGGAGGTTTTAACTTAGTTCATTTACTTTCATCTTTTTGGACAAGGTTATTAAAGAACAAGGGATTCTTAAATATAACAATAGTATATAATAGGCATAATATATATTCAGGTGTGATTAGTCATGGGAATGATATAAAAAATATATTTTAAGATGAAAAGTTATTTATTAACAAGTTTGTTTCTTTTTCTTTGTTTTCTCTTTTCTCTAGTATTTCTTCTTATTCTCTTCCTCCCCTCTTGCTACTCCTCTATATTTTGATACGATCATTTTTATCAATTTTCAAATTTTAAGAATAACTGATGAATCCCATTTTAATATGTTATATTAATAAAAAAAAGATTTACAAATCCAAATTGGTGTGACAACATGATATGCCAATGATAACTAATAACGTTATATATGGAATAATGTTTGAACTATTTAAGCTTAATACAGAAAATATTTAAAAGGATAAGAAATTAAAAATTATTAATTTGTTAAAAGAATTTCACTTAAAGTGAACAACTTTTAAATTTTTTAATTAAGAGTTTAAATTTAATAAGAATTGACAACTTAATTCAAAATATTATTTCCATTAATATTTTATTAACATAGTTAATGATAGGAATGATAATGGATCGAATCAAGCTAAGGCCCTGGCCTGGCTCGGCCCAACCCAGTGACTTGACCCATGGGTCAGGCTAAGTTGTGGCCTATGGGTCATGGGAGACTCAGGTCAGGCCGGGCTAAGCCGACTTCATATTTTATTTTTTTTATAAAATGACGTCGTTTTTTATAAAAACAATGTCATTTTATCTTTTTTTTTATGAAGTTGACACATTATTTTATACCTTCCCGTCAAACCATAGGCTGAGCCAAGCTATATTTGCCATCCTTAGTTAACGAAATAGTATAAAATGAAATTTAGAAAAGTTATATAGTCCTTCGTGTCTGTTAATATAATTTTTGAATCTCTTGTACTAAATATATTAATAATTATGCATTTGAAATGTAGTTATACGTATGATATTAAAAATTATGTAAAAAAAAGTTGTTACTTAACCTTTTTAAATATTAACTTTGATGTTCCTTGGCAGGTTATATTTAATATAGATATTCTTTTAAAACAAACCGTTTAATTTTTAAAATTTTAAATAAATAATTAAAAATTTTATAAAATTACATACTAAAAAATTTAAGAAAAATTTAAAAATTAATAATTTATTATTTAAACATAGCTAACTCAAGAATATGTGTTTATTTATTTTCAAAGAAAGTTGGACAAATCCCCAATAACTGCTAACAAACTGCATAGATAATGTCTGATTAGTGAAGACCCTGATTGTTAGTTGATTCTATCAACGATCAGATTAATATAACTAATTTGACTAGCAGAAAATATTAGTTGTTTATTTAAAGATGATCGGTAAAATTAACTATTTAGTATTAATTGTTTATATATAAAATGACTTATAAGGACATGAGTATTATATCTTAATATTTCTTTGAATATTCTCATAAGAATTTAGGTAGAACAAAAGAAATTAACGTCATCATTTCAAAGTTAAAGGAAGACGTATATAATAAGATGATATATAACTCTTTATATATTCGACTCAAATTTGATATTAATTAAACTTCAAAAATTAAAATTAAAAATAATAAATTTAAATAATAAATTTATTATCCATATTTTTATCTCTATCTCTTTCAGTAATTTGTACTAACATTTGGATATTAGGAAATACAATTTTTGACCTATGGGTCTAAATTTAGTTATTTTCAATGAACTGACCCATAGGCCAAGTCCAGGCTCATATTGACCCGAGACTCAATTATTTTAAATGAAGTAACATCGTTTTACTTAAAAGAGTTGGACATCGGGTAAGCCTAGACTTGGGTAGCGCAACCTCTTATCCAATAAAAAAATAAATTGTTATATATTTTTATTTTTATTTTTATTTTAAATATGGGTCAATTCTATTGCTATTCTTAAATAACAATCTTTTACTTCCTTAATTTCTGAATACTCCTCGTAAGAACGTTTTCAAAAGTAACGAATTGAGTTAAATTTACCACCTCAATGGCTCAATCAGCTAATTAACAATATAATTATTAGCCAAAACTTTTCACTCCGTCGAAAAGCGGCTGGTAAGCCTTTTACCAATCTAAGCCCAAAGTAAACAACTTTTCCATTTGAGAATTGAGACGCACACAGATATGAAGAATAGACGCCGCTGGTTATTTTCTTGTGAGTTACGACAGTTTGGTGAGGAAATGAGGTGAAGACAGCCAACAAAAGTTTGGGTATAACGACAGACAGACCGTCCCCAGATAGAAACATTCGAACCAATGGCCATGTCGTGTCTTACGTTAGCCTTACCATGCACATGCTCTACTTTATAGAAGACAATCCATTTGAGATTAAACAGTAACTGTAACTTACACGCGTACACTTGGCATGGCCTTTTCATTTCCTACTTGTCATCAACGTCCATCGGCTGCACTGGGAGACCAGGTGGGTCCTTCTTGCTACTGTATTAAACCAAGTTCCATGCTTTGGTCAGACGAAGGAAAGCAGAATAGAATCTGTTTCTGCAGCTGTCATGTCAATGTAAGTCAGAGACTTTCTCTTCACAGCTTTTTGTAGCTCCAATTTTCAGTGCTCCTGTGAGTTCTAAGCTGTAGATTTTTTATTCTGATTCCCTGCAATCTGATAATTTTTGTCATACTCTCTTTTGTAACTCTTATCTTCTCTGTTTCTTACTATGCTTCTTTCCTTTTTGTTTTCCCTGTTCCATAAAAACTGATACTGATCAGCTGAAGATGCAATAGTTGAACTCTCTGTTAGTGTTTTCCATTTCAGTAAGTGGGTTCAGTTTTTTTTAAACCCTATTTTGGTCTTGACATGCCAGGACAGGATCTTAATTCACTTTAAGGGGGTTGTTGTATAAGGGTTATAGACATCATGATCTGAAACCATCTTGCTTGTACTGATTCATATTACTTTGGTAAAACCAACGGTACTAACATCCTGCGTGTACTGATTCAGATTATTCTGAGAAAACC
Source organism: Erythroxylum areolatum (assembly GCA_024520975.1). Classification (NCBI taxonomy): domain Eukaryota; kingdom Viridiplantae; phylum Streptophyta; class Magnoliopsida; order Malpighiales; family Erythroxylaceae; genus Erythroxylum; species Erythroxylum areolatum. Next base: position 58,002,425 of record JANIJH010000003.1, read on the forward strand.
AACGGTATTATATTAAGTCCATTTAGCAGAGGAAGCTATATGGGGTTGCCCATGGATGTGTTCTCTAGAGGGCATGTTGTTGCCTTGTGTTGGCTATGCGTTGAAGTGGTAGGTTTAGTGAATGGGATTGGAGTGAATTGGGGGACACAAGCAACTCACCCTTTGCCAGCTTCAACTGTGGTGAGGATGCTGAAGGACAACGGGTTTCAGAAGGTTAAGCTGTTTGATGCCGATCCCTCATCCTTAAAAGCACTCGGTAATTCTGGAATCCAAGTTATGGTGGGCATTCCGAATGACATGCTCTCTACTCTGGCCAGCAGTGTAGAAGCAGCTGAGAAATGGGTTTCCCAAAATGTCTCCACTCACATCTCTTCCAATGGTGTGGACATCAGGTAACTATTTTTACTAGCTCTTTCTATCGACCTCTTTACTTTCTAGTTTATTGTTTGAGTTTTTCACTACTAATTAATACATGCGACATGGTTAACCAAAGGGGTTGATTTGGAAATTGATTGAGACTGAGGAACACAAGAAGGCATTTGGTTTAGGTGTTTATGTTTTAGTTAAAGCCTGTACTGCAAGTCTAGGTAATCAAAAGTTAGAAAGGTCTTGTGGTTAATGTTAACTGAAACATGCTTTACTCAACTCTATCAGCTCTTGCATTTGGAACCACTAGACAGTAATTTCTGTCGAATCAAAGCATTTCTGACAAGGATTAGCTATCTGAACCCAGAACAGAATCACTAGAGTGAGGGGCGATGAACATGTCAAATACATTCAACCACCGATAATGTGGATGTTATAGAAACAGCATGGCTTTTAAAAAGGTTCCTTAGGAAAGTCTTTGTTAAACCCATCAGCAAGTGCAGTTTCTAATGGAACTAAATACATATTAAACTTGAAACTGGTGCTTATCTACGCATCCAAATGGGTCACATCAGGAACCGCAGAAGGGTAGATGTGGAGAATTTGATATGAAGCCAGAAAAGAGAGGCACAATTTCTGAAAATCCTTGACCAGCTTTAGTATGGTCTGATAGATGACTAACCCTCCAATCTGACACTGAAAACTGTGCATTTAGGGCATCTGTATTGCTTGAGGGGAATTACAATCTTAGGTTGCCTTGGCTCGGCTCATATTAGGATTGACCCATTAACAAGGGTCATGGGAGATTTTAGTCAGCAACAGACTAATACATGAAATTAGATCTCATGAACAGATCACTCATAAGGGTTTATGTTGGAGCAGCTGAGCTTGAAATTGGAATTTCATTACAAATTTTAATTGATCTCAAACTATCAAATACAGAAAATGAATTGCAGTTGTGTGTGTATGTTTTTTTTCATCAGATTCACCATTAATTTGAGTTGTCAAAGGTATGTTGCAGTTGGAAATGAACCATTCTTAACAACACTCAACGGAAGCTATCTGGGAACAACTCTTCCTGCACTCCAAAACATCCAATCAGCAATAATCAAAGCCGGACTAAGCACTCGTGTGAAAGTCACTGTCCCTCTTAATGCAGATGTATATTCTAGTTCAACAAATCTCCCTTCTGGTGGTGACTTCCGGCCAGACATCCATGATCTCATGTTATCAATTGTTAAGTTCTTGAGCGACAATGGTGGTCCATTCACTGTCAACATCTACCCCTTTATAAGCCTCTATATCGATCCAAATTTTCCCGCTGGCTATGCATTCTTCGACGGCAACTCTTCCATAAATGACGGTGGAGCAATCTACACCAACGTGTTTGATGCAAATCACGACACCCTTCTATGGGCTCTACAGAAAAATGGATACAGCAACCTGTCCGTCATTGTTGGAGAAATTGGATGGCCTACGGATGGAGACAAAAATGCAAACTTGAACTATGCTCAGCAATTCAACCAGGGTTTCATGAACAAAATCGCAGCAGGGAAGGGTACTCCATTGCGTCCTGCAGGTCCCTTGGACGCCTACTTGTTCAGTCTTATAGATGAAGATGCCAAAAGCATTGCTCCAGGCAACTTTGAGCGTCACTGGGGACTATTTTACTTCGATGGACAGCCCAAGTATGCGCTTAATCTTGGAACATCGAGCTCCAATAGCTTAGTAGCAGCAAGAAACGTTCGCTATTTGGCTCAAAAATGGTGTGTTATGTCCTCGTCAGCTAGCCTCGACGACCCACAAGTGGCACCAAGCGTGAGCTATGCATGTGGCTTTGCTGATTGCACCTGCTTGGGCTATGGAAGCTCTTGTGGAAATTTGGATGCAAGAGGCAACATCTCTTACGCATTCAATGATTACTACCAGCAAAATAATCAGCTTCAAAGTGCTTGCCAGTTTCCAAACCTTTCCGTAATCACCAACAATGATCCATCTACTGGAACTTGCAAATATAGGATCATGATCCAGACAGACACCAAAAGTGCACTGGGAATTGGAGCCGGAGCATTGTCTTGCAGGCCTCCAACTCGGGTGCTGCTGATTTTCATGTTTCTAGCTACAGTGTTGTAAATGTTTCAGCTTCTGTTTTAGTGTGAATCAATTCCATAACTTTAATTACAGCAATAATAGCAACCAAATTAAACTTATATATAATTAAAACATAAAAAGTTAATTATTGAAAAACAATGAGAACTTCTTGTTTTGGAAACAAAATTTAACTATTCTTATAGTCAGTTGCTATGATTAAGAAAAGCACAAATCATGTTGATGTACTTTTCTATTTTCTAAAATTAAGGATGAAAATAGGTTTATCTATGATCAATTTTTTTAAAAAATTAAGAATGTAAAAATATCTTTTTTTTTAATTGGATCTAAGTTTGGGCTATTCAGATCTAGGCCTACTCGAAACCTAACTCTTTAAACAATATGATGTCATTTTACTTACAATAATTAAGTTTTGAGTCAATTTGAACCGGAGCCTACCCCATTCGTCAATTTGTTGAAAACACCTTAATGGGAGCTTATAGGCTAGTTCATTGATATTCGTGTCTAAAACAAGATCACAGCAATATCAAAATAAATATGTTTTATTAATTTTTTCCTTTTTTCTCAACAATAAGTTTCTTTTCTCCCCTCTCACCTCAACATCTTTCTCTCTTTAATCTCCATATCAACAATCATCCATTCTAATTGTTAACATATGGAACTTTTTTTTAAAAGTTAATCAATTAATTATTAGCAATATAACTTATATAACAATAATATATATATTATTAACTTATGTATAATTTGGTCGTCAAGTAGAGTTTGGTATATATCAAACTCTTATGCTCCTTAAAATGATAACAATTTGCAGAAGTTTGAAATTCAATTCTAAAACTTTAGCATCTAGGTTGAAGATGACTATAACAGTGTCGTTTTAAGCCAAAATGACATTATTCCCACTTAGGAAACACAAAGACCCAATCACCAACATCGTCGCGTGTCATTTTGCTAATCAGTACACGTGTCAGCAAGCCAATGTCACACTTGCCATGCCATTAATCACACTAGATTGCCATGTCAATTAGGTCCAATATACTACCATATCAGTAATAGGTCCCATATTTGGTATGCCATTACTTATTCAAACATTTCAATCAACTTTTGGTTGACCAATTTAGCTAATTTTTATCAAATTGTTCTTAAGTTAGACCAATTCCAATTGTTTTTTTTTTTTAGTGTTATGAACTCATTTTAAAAGTCAAATTAGCCAAATTCTAGTTTTGCAAATAAGTTTCTTCAATTTCTTTTTTTTTTTCAAGGCTTGTTGTTAAGAATCTTTCTCTTCCATACACTATAGACGATTCCAAACTTCATCAATTTATTCCTCAACCAATAAATGTCATCTTTGATATATCAAATTATAGTATGGAGGCTAAGAAAATGTGTAGATTTCTTAAAAGTATACTTCTTTAACTTATTATTACTAGAGAAACACCCAAACATACTCAAAGATTAGATGAAGTTGAAGATATATTTATAAAATATCTAGCATTTTGGGATGGTATAAATTATCATATTCTAATATAGTTTTACAATACATATGTTAACGTAATCAAACTTGATTTATGATAGGTTAATATTACTAAAAACGTATAAGATTTTTTTAAAAGACTATTGTTTAATATTTGACGATGTTAATCAATTTCAACTCTATAAATGACTTTATTACAATAATAGCTTGACCAAACTATACATAGTTATCTATTTGGATTATATGATTTTTTGGATTAGTTGGCACGTGGAGACTGTGCATCGCCTAATGTTTAGACTGCCACTATCTATGTCAATCTTTGCAATTGAAAATATATTTGACATCTATTAATGACTCTTACAGATGAGTTTGAATCTAATTATAACTCTCTTTTTAATTAAGGTTTACAATTAGCTCTTGACATTGTAACCGAAGAACTAATTGTAAAAGAGATATAACTTAACACTATTTTAGTACAGGAATATATTCAATCTACTGACATTGTTCTTACCACCCAGACCTCCTCCTATCAAACTTGTAATTTTCAAGACTATGCTAAGAAGAAGGTATTTTGTAACTATTATAAAATGAGTGGTATCGCATACTTGAATGCAAAAAATGATCAAAATAAAGTAACTATTCCAAGTTCTCTTAGTATGCTACCGTTGTTACTACCATAAAGGTGGAGAATACGTCAACATCTCATAAATTCTCCTTAAAAGACTTACATATTGCAAGTTAATGCTTCACTTATTACCAATTGTGATAAGAAAAGTGCATAATTGTAACACTGCACAGAAGTTGTGGCTTAAACTTGATGAAATATATGCAAAGAAATGTCTTCCTAACAAGATGACTCTTCTCCATAATCTTGCTAACTACAAGATGAACACATCTGTCTCCCTAGATGATAACCTAGACGATTTCTTTAAGTTAGTACAAGATTTAGAAGCTACAGATGAAAAGATCTTTGAGGAGCATCAAATTGTAGTGATTTTAAAGGCTCTATCTTTTAAATTCAATACACTCAGGAAGGTGATTAAGCATGCTAGTGGAGAATCCCTTACTGTCAAGAGAGTATTAGACTCACTAATGGAATAAATAGTGGATGTTAATCCATTTAAGAAAAAAGCAAAAGTGATGTTTACAGAAAACAATCATCACAAAAAGTCGCATAAGAAGAATAGCAAGAAAAGGGATTGGCATAAGGGAAGTGAAAAGGATAAGCACACCAAGGAAGGTGACGAAAAAAAGAAAAAGAGAAAAGGCCAAAAGTGTTTCTACTGTGATAAGGAGAGACATTTTGCAAAGGACTACAGAAAGAAGAAAAAAAATAAAGTTGCACAAAGTGGAGATGCAGGAAATGTGGAGAAACCAGAAAATTCAAATGGTGATGAGATTCTGGCAATCACTGAAGAGAGTGAAGACCTAAGTAGAGAATGGATTTTTGACTTAAGTTGTACTATGCATGTGATTCTACATATAGACTGGTTCACAACATTTGAACTAGTTACTGTCAAGGTAAAGATGGCATATTCTAGGCAGCAAAGGATAGAAGGGATTGAGAATGTCTCCATCAACATGTTTGATGGGAAAAAGAGAATCCTTACTAATGTCAAATTTGTGCCTATAGTAAGGAGAAATTTGATTTTTGAAAGCATGTTTGATAAACAAGGTTTTTAGATCCGTTCAAAATATGGACTTAGAGAAATCCTAAAGGATAGTAGAGTCATTGTCAAAGGAGTTTAAAGAGGTAGGTTGTACTATGTTATTGGCTCTACTAAAGTCAATCAAGTTACTAAGAAGGAAAATCATGACTCAACTAAGAAAAGACATTCAAGGTTGGGCCATGCAGGGAACAAAAGTATGTTCCACCTCTCTAAACAAAGACTGATTCCTGAACAAGACCTAAAGAAGCTGGAGTTTTGTGAATCATATGTGCTAGGAAAGCATCACAGCTCTAGTTTCTTAAAGGGAGCACAGAGGGCCACAGAGATCATAGAATATACTCACAGTAATCTCTGAGGGCTAGCTCAAGTATCTCCTGTAGGAGGGAACCTATAGTTTATGTCTATAATCGATAACAAATCTAAAAACTGTTGGGTATATCTGATGAAGAGAAAAGAGGAAGCATTAGAAAACTTCATAAAATGGCATACACTTATGGAAAATCAGGCTGGGAAGAAGCTAAGATGCCTAAGGGTTGATAATGGACTGGAGTATTGTAATAAAGAGTTTGAAGACTATTGTAGCAAGAAAGGTATCCTAAGGTATAAAATAGTAAGAGCTATACCCCAAGAGAATGGTGTAGCAGAGAGACTTAATAGAACACTCCAAGAAAAGATAAGGTGTATGCTACTCTCTTTAGGTTGCTCACACACATTATGGGAAGAGGCTATTAAGACAACAACCTATCAAGTTAATAGGCTCTCTACCTCTGCAAATGATTATAAGACTCCACAAAAAGTGTGGAATGGTAAGAAATCTAACCTAACTCACTTAAGGACTTTCGGATGTGCTGCTTATGCACATCAAAAGGAAGGAAAGTTGGAACTTAGAGTAATCAAGGGTGGATTCCTAGGATATCTAGAGGGAGTAAAAGGTTATAAGATCTTATTATTGCAAAAGGAAGGCTTCAAAACCATTATAAGTAGAGATGTAATCTTCAGGGAAAAAGAATTCCCTCTGTTGAATAGGAATTTCACAAATTCAAACCTCTAAAAGGAAGTTCAGGAGTAATTAGGATCACTAAATAACTCAGTTTCATTTTATCTGCCACCAAAAATTGAAGAAGATGGCAGAACTCAACCTTATGATGTGGAGCTTATACAGGGAACTATACATGATGAACAAATGATAGAAGAAACTGAAGGTGAGGGTGAAGAAGTAGCCCCACACAGAACTACAGAAAACCTTATAGAGATTTACAAGATTACCAACTCACAAGAGGTAGACAACCAAGATAGAGAATTCCTAATAGGAGGTATACTGACACAAACTTGGTTGAATTTGCATGTCTTGTGGTTGAATCTATAGAATGGAGGGCACCTGAAACTTTTAAAGAAGCCATGACCAGAATTGATGTTAAACAGTGGAAGGAGGCTTGTGAAAAAGAGTATTATTCTCTTATGAAGAATATGACCTGGACTTTAGTGCCTAGGCCTCCTAAAGTCAAACTAATGGATAACAGATGGTTATTCAAGCTAAAAGAAGGAACAATAGAAGCTAAACCAAAAGTATACAAGGCAAGACTTGTAGCTAGGGGGTATAGGCAGATAGAAGGAGTTGACTACAAGGAAATATTCTCACTAGTAATAAAATTTAAGACCATTAGACTTATTCTAGTGTTAGCTATTGTCTATGACTGGGAATCAAGATAGCTTTCCTATATGGAAAGCTTGAGGAAACTATCTACATGAAACAACCAGTCGGATTTCTAGATAAAGACAAGCCTGACTATGTTTGCTTGCTTTAGAAGTCCTTATATGGCTTGAAACAAGCACCTAGACAGTGGAACAAGAAGTTCCATGAGGTAGCAAGTGAGCTAAAATTCACTAGTAGTGCCTATGACTACTCCTTATACTATAAGGACTTAGGAGGAACAGAGGCTATCTATATGTTAGTATACGTAGATGATCTAATTATTGCTGGAAAAGAATTAGGCAGAATAATTGAAGTGAAGAATGCTCTGTGTAAACATTTTGATATGAAAGACATGGAAGAAGCACATAAGCTTTTAAGGATGCAGATTATAAGGAATAGAAGGGAAGGAAAACTATAATTGAATCAGCATAGTTACATTAGAAAAGTGCTTGCTCAGTTCATCATGGAATAAACAAATCCTACCTCTGCCCCTATAAGCTCACATCTTTAGATGGTTGCTAGTAAGAGCCCCTAAATTGAAGAAGAGAAGAAAGCTATGATAGACTGCCCTATGATGTTGGAGTTGGTAGCATTATGTATATAATGCTATACTCCAGACCTGATCTTGCCTATGCTATCAGCATTCTGAGCAAGTTCATGACTAACCCTGGTTTTGAGCATTAGCAAAGACTAAAGAATGTCTTTAGATACCTTGCTAGAACCCTAAGCTACAGATTGTGTTGCTCTAAAGCTAAATTAGCTAAATTCAACAGTATATGCATACATGGATATGTAGATGTAGACTATGCAGCAGCTAAAGACACAAGAAAGTCAATTTCTGCATACTACTTTATAGTAGCAGGAAACACAATTAGTTGGAAAGTACAACAATAATCAACTGTATCACTTTCAACTACAAAAGCAGAGTTTTATGCAATTATAGAAGGGGTAAAAGAATTATTATGGTTATCAGGCATCCTAAAAGAAATTCGAGCTAACCTAGCTACTGTAATAATTTACACTAACAGTCAAAGTGCACTCTACCTGAGCAAAGATCCCATCCTACATGAGAGGTCCAAGCATATAGATGTCTGACTCTACTTCGTGAGAGACAAAATCACACAAGGCTTCTTCAACCTGAAGAAAATTACAGGGGAACAAAACCCGTTAGATTTCGGGACAAATATTGTAACACAAAAGAAATTCACTTTCTGAGGGATTACTTACAGATAAGTGAAGCCCCATTAAATTGAAGGAAATTTCATTAGATCTCACAAGTTTGGGAAAACTAGGGTTTTTCAGATTCCTAAATCACTCTCATATTTTTTATCAGAGTGAAGATTGATGGAGTAGGAGGGAATAAACGTGATGATAATCACATTGACTCCATTAATCTACACTCAAATGCAACAAACACAAGAAATGAATGAAGATTCGAAGACTATCTAAATAGAATTTTTTTTTCCTGTTGATACGCTCCAGTTACATCATAGGAATTGCAAAAAAAGGGTTCTTTCCTATACTGATCATTATTATTGTTAATTCTTTCATTTTGATGATTTATGCAATTACCTGAATTATACCTAGTTGCACAAATACCTCGACGATTTCCACTTGTTAATACGTAGAGCCCAATAAGCATATCTTGAGTGGTATGGAAATAGGATCTCCAATAGATGGAGACAAGAGATTCATATGAGAAATCATAAGTAAACGAGCCTCCAATGATAAAGGTACATGAACAGCCATTTGATCTCTATCAAAGTCTACATTGAATCCCTTACGAACTAATTGATGTAAACAAATAGCACGCCCTTCCACTAAAATGGGTTGGAATGCCTGGATCCCTAATCTATGCAGAATAAGCACTTTATTCATCAACACAGGATGCCCCTGCATAACTTCTTCAAGTATTTTCCATACAATTGGATCTTTTTTCTTAAATTTTACTTTTAGCAACTCCTATGACTTACAAAGAAGAAAAAAGAAAAAGAAGCTTTCGAGTTTAGAAACAAAAGCATTGTCTTATGTCTATGTCACATACACGTGAGACCAGGGACGTAGCTACACGGGGCCTAGTGATGCACTGGGCCCCCCAAAATTTTAAAAAATTAAAAAATATATATATATATATATATATATACATATATGAGGATGAAGTTATTTGAGGAGCTACTAGTGTATTGGGCCCCCTAAAATTTTAAAAAATTAAATATTTGGACCCTCCTATTATAAATTTCTGGCTCCGTCACTACGTGAGACTCGCGTGAAGAGGAAAACATTAGAAGCCAAGCCAAAACACAGTTGTATCAGCACAATACGCAGAACAAAAGCAGAAGCATTAGTGAATCACGTGGTAGGCACATGACATGTACCTGATTCATGCAAGCTCAACTGAAAGCTACTACATTCAACACGTATCAAAGGCACAGACCACAAGCATCAGAAGACACATTACATTTCTCATTACACTGTAAACAAAAGTTTAGTGAGTGTAAGAATTAGAGTAGAAAAAATATCAAAGTATGCTAATGTACTTATCTGTGGGTACTAGGAGAGTTCATAAACTCTTTGTAAGTGTTTTGATAAACACTCAAACTTTGTAATCTTTCTTTTTTCCTGATACTAATGGAACCATTATAGTAAGATCCTTGGACGTAGATAGCATTTAAGCTATCGAACCAAGTAAACCCTTGTGTTCTTTAATTTTTCTACAATCCATAATACCTGCAAGATACAACATCTTTATTAGTCTTTAAGGTATAAAGCAATAGTGCAACACAAATATCCTAACAGAAGATTTTTTCCAAATTGGGACTTGTTTTTTTTTTCCTATTTATCGTGGGTGATTTTCTGGGTTATTTTTGCAGCATGTTTTTGTGAAAATACTCCATAAGTTTTTCATGTGGATCAAGCTCCATCGTCTACAATGTTTCGGTAATGAATTTTGTTGGTGATTTTATTGTGGTCGTGCGTGGGATTTTCCAGTGACGATATTGAAGCTTTATAATAGATTTTTCAATGGACAACTTCTTATTCTTTCGTTGATGAAGCTACAATGTTAGGGAAGTTATTTTCTTTCTTAAGTGTCTTTGTTTATGTTCGTTGTTTATTTTAATCACTTGAATTGTATGTTTATTGTTTTTCGTTAAAAAGTTGTTACGAAGAGAAAATCCTTTGTTGAGGTTAACACAAATCGATCGTGTTATCGGATATAAAATACTTTTATAGGTTGTGAGGATGAGGGATAGTGTCAAAAGTTGAATGGTATCGGCTTAGTAAAGCCTTGTATAAAACAATTGTCATTAATGAAAGTATTGAACTGAGTAAGGGCTCCGTAAACGTAGATAAGATGTGCCGAACTGTATTAACAAACTTTGGTGTTGATTTACATTTGTGCATTTAATTTTTCTATTCTTATGCTAGAAATGATTATGATCAAATCGGAAATTTTGCTAAATTATACCTGTTCAAAAAACTTTTAAATAAGACTGCATATTCCTAAATATCGAATATTCCAGGCCTCGTAAATTTAAAGGTAATAATAAACCTTAGGGTCGAATCGCATAAAAGGAAAAAGAAAGGAGTTAAATTTAAAAGGGGTCAGAGAATATTCGACGACGTCGAAATGGTTCGGACAAATTTAATGACAATATGGGTAGGGTTGGAGAAACCGGGTCGGGTCAGTCGGTAAACTTCTGCTCCGAATCAAATACGCAAACCTTTATATTTCAGGTCTTTCTTCTCCAGTTTCCCCCTCAAACAAAACACCACTGCTTACTCTGTATCGCTCTCTCTGTATGCACAATACCCTCCACTTGAACCCCAAACTTGTATAATTTAATTTCTAGTTTAAACCAATCCCTAAATTATATATACATACATCTGTAATCGTAGATACATAGCTTGATTCTCTAAAAATGGAGGCGCAAATGGAGGACATCTCGGACCAAAGCCACAGTCAAGCTGCAGCCGCTGCTCCTCCGCCGCCGGAGCAAGTTGATGGTGGTGGTCGTGGGGAGGGAGAGGAGGAGGCGAAGAAGGAAGAAGAGGAGATGCTGGACAAAGCGCAGAATTTGATGGACAAAGTCACTTCTTCGCCTGATAACCCTAACCCTAACTTCCTTCACGCTCTTTCCTCTATCCTCGAAACACAGGAGTCTCTGTATGTTTCGCTTTCTCACTCTCCGTGTGGTTTTTGTTTTAATATGAACGTGTCGTGGAACCGCCGGTTGGTTGTTATTAGCTAAAGAAATGATCTTGTAGTGGTTCGCTAGTTGCTCAGATTGTGGTCTTACTTTGTCTTTTGCATGCATATCCATGTGTGTGCTTTTGTGGGTAATGTGAGAATGTTTGAATATGTATGATGTATGAGTGTTAAAATTATCATGTCATTGGATATCTCCATTAATTGTTGCGATACTTCTTACAAGTTCAAAATAAGCGTCTCTTATTTTTTAAAATGGTTGGCAATGGATTGGGGTTTTCAGTGTAATCGTTTCGTCTGAATATCTTCCACCCGTTATGCTTATTTCTGAATTCTCTCCCACTCTTTAAAATTTTTTTATCACAGTTGTTGGTTTATAAACATTTCATTTCCTAAGTTCGTATGCATCTTTTTAATCGCATCTTTTTGGAGAAATAACTGTTTTTACTTTTTGTCCTTTCTTTGTCCTGCCAGGGCAAAGATTGCTTTTGTTTATTTTTATACACGATGAACTAGAGTAGTTTGCATATCCAGGACTTGTAAAAAGATTTCCGCCTTTGTTTTGTTAAAATTTATTGAAATTGTTATATTCTGCTTAATTTAGTTTCCTGGCTTGGGGATTTGCTTTCGTCTTGCTTAGTTTTGTGCATGACTATACTATCATATCAGTATGTGCATGCATATTATGTCGTAGTACATTACATCTCTTTTGGCGGTCATATTTCCATCCTAAAAACATTTTACTGCCACTGATGGAACTGTGCACCAAACTCAAATTTTTATTGTATTTTAATGCATTACAATTTGGTCATGATACGTCAAGGAATTTTAAAATCATGCTTGTGTATTGAAGCTTATGAAAAAAGCATACAGACTAATTCTACCTTCTAACATTTTCCTGATGAAATATACATGCAGTTGAACTGGAATGAAGGTCAATTCACACCGTCTTTAATTTATTACACCTTTTTGATGATTTTGACTTAATAATCTCAAGTTTGTAATTTTAGCATGTTGAGGAACGTAGGTGGAATTTTCTGACTATTGGAGTTGTATATCTTCTCGTATTTCTTGATGGTGCCTTATATCAACAAAGTCTGATGGCATTTTGGGTCACGATATGGTGCTTTTTATATTTGGGTATGTTTTATGGCTAGTGCAGAAGAAAATAACAGGGCAAGTGAGACTTCAAGCAATTTTGATTAATTTCTCTAACAAGTAGTATCTGATACTCTTTGTATATGCCAAATTGTCACATTTCTGAATGGTTGGGGGCAAAAACTTTCTTGTTAATTCATTATTGCAGCAGCAGATTTTGCTATCTTAGTATATGGTACCTGTTGGCTCTTTGTATATGTCAAAGTGTCAAATTACTGAATAGTTGGGAAGGAAAACTTTCTTGTTAATTCATTATTGCAGCAGCAAAGTTTCCTATGTTAAAGTTGCAGTATCCTGCTCTTGGCCATTGACTGGCTGCAAAAAAGAAGGGTCTTATGCTGTGGATCAACTATTATGTTACCCTTGTTTACATTAATGGTTGTATGCTAACCCAAGTAATTTTGTTTGTCTTTGCTAGTTAGAATTTTGGAAGTCTTAATGTTGGTTTTGAGTACTCGTTTGTTAGTTGCACTTGTAAACTTCAGTGCATGATGATATTGCAATGCACCATTAGACATTTTTTATACCTATTTTATGTGCAGGTACATGAGAGACAATGGTCATTCTACTTTTCACAGTAGTCGTGCTTCACATTACATTGGACGGCTGGGAAACTTAGTTCGAGTATGCATTCTTTACTTGCTTTTATGAGCTCGATTCCTGGGTAGTAGTGTTCTTTTTTTTTTTTTGCCCCTTTTCCTGTAGCAACTTCATGCGCCTTGTTTTGATAGCTTCATTTTCTAAATAGGGCGTACAAATTTCTAAAGTTCTTTGTCTCACACATTTTCTTTCAGGAAAATGACGAGTTCTTTGAGTTAATATCTGCAAAGTTCTTGTCCGAAGCAAGATATTCAACCTCTGTCCAGGCAGCCGCTGCAAGGCTTCTTATGAGCTGCTCACTAACTTGGGTTGTATGTTCATGTTTTCCTTGCTATTACTTGATTTAGTTTCACTTTACTGCTTGCTACTGTTTGAATTTCTTTGATTGATGAATTTATATGGGGTTTTCAGTACCCTCATGTGTTTGAAGAACCTGTGATGGAGAACATTAAAGGATGGGTGATGGATGAGAATTTGGAAAATTGCAGCTGGAAGCATGATATTGGGAAAAGAGAGGCCTCAGATTCTGAGATGTTGAGGACATACTCCACTGGCCTTCTTGCTGTTTGTTTGGCAGGGTATGAACATTGAGATATAGCTTTTTTCTGGTTCTTGCATGTCCTTGTATGCTTTCTTTATTTGTCATTATTGGTTTCTTTTTCTAATGCATAAAAACTGTTCTCAACTATCAGTGGTGGTCAAGTAGTTGAGGATGTGCTGACGTCTGGCTTGTCTAGAAAGCTTATGCACTTTCTTCGAGTGCGTGTCATTGGTGAGACTACTGCAAGTCATAAAGATGCTGGCCATGTTATGGAGGGGAAGAGTGCATCTACTTCTGCTATAAGAGGGAGAGAAGAAGGGAGGGCAAGGGTACGCCAGTTTCTGGAGCCGACTCATGTAGATTCTCTGAGGATAACTGACAAGAGGTCTATAGATGATCCAAATTATGAAAGGGATCCAGAAACAATCATTAGTATGCAAGAATCAGAAGAAACTTACTGGGTTAATTGTGGAGAACTACCTGATGGGTTAGTTGAAGGGATCAATGGTTGTGAGGTAAAACCTGATGATGGGGATCGAGGGCGTGGTATAGACTTACTTGGTGATGGTAAGACAAAGGTCGGAGATGTTGATGAAAGTGGGAGAGACGATTCAACAAGGCGTAGGCCATCTCGTGGATTGGCAAGAATCAGAGAGAAGGGGAGGACTAATGATGCAGCACCAGAAAATGAGCAAGCTTTGACATGTCCAGGGTCTGGTAGTCAATCAGTGCAGGGACGGAGCTGTAGAGAAAGGAACTTGACCAAAACTTTAGATGTGAAACAAGTACTGGATGCAAGTAAAGCTTCAGGAAAAGTAAACTTTGATGGTATATTTAGGGAGAGGGAGGATGGTGATGTTTGCTTTCAAGAATGCAGAATTGGGACCAAAGATATATCTGATTTAGTAAAGAAAGCAGTTACCGCTGCTGAAACTGAAGCTAGAACAGTAAATGCTACTCTAGAAGCCATTAAAGCAGTTTGTGATGCAGCTGCCGAGGTTGTCAAGAGTGCTGCATTAGAGGTTTTCACAACTACTCCCTTTGCTTCTGCTTTTTAATTTGAACGATATTTTTTTGGATGATTTCTGTTCTGTTTATTCCTAATTCTCAAGTTTATGTTCTCAGGAATTCAAATCTACCAACAATGAAGAAGCTGCAGTTTTGGCTGCTTCCCAAGCTGCTTCTACTGTCATTGATGCTGCTAAAACAATAGAAGTTTCCAGGTTTTTTTCTTTACTTCTTTCTTTTGAATTTGGGTTACAGGATGGATGATTAACTGCAAACAATCTTTGGTGTTTTGATAGGAGCCTGATTAACACCAATGCTGATCCAGTGAATGTTAGTGCTACACAAACAGAAGTGACTGAGGATGCCATAGATTTTTTTCTCCCTGATTTTGAATCTCTGGCTCAGTTGAGGGAAAAATATTGCATTCAGTGCCTTGAGATTCTAGGGGAATATGTGGAAGTACTTGGCCCTGTCCTGCATGAAAGAGGGGTAGATGTATGTCTTACCTTATTGCAGCACAGTTCTAAAAATAGTGAATCGTCTGAGGTTGCAATACTTTTACCTGATGTGATGAAGCTTATATGTGCTTTGGCGGCACACCGCAAATTTGCTGCGTTGTTTGTGGATCGGGGTGGTGTACAGAAATTGCTTGCTGTCCCTAGAGCTGACAGGACTTTCTTTGGACTTTCGTCATGCTTGTTTACTATTGGTTCTCTTCAGGTAATAGAGCATTAATGTTTTGTTACCAATGTTTATCTTTTCTTGTATATTATTTACTTTCAACTTGCATATATGGCATCTTACTTTATAGGGTATTGGTGCAGGGGATAATGGAACGTGTATGTGCCCTTCCTGCAGATGTTGTATACCAGGTTGTTGAGTTAGCAATTCAACTTCTCGAGTGCTCTCAGGAGCAAGCCAGGAAAAATGCAGCATTGTTTTTCAGCAATGCGTTTGTTTTTAGAGCTGTTATTGATGCTTTTGATGCTCAGGATGGTCTACTTAAGTTAATGGCTCTTTTAAACAATGCAGCATCAGTAAGATCTGGCTTTAATTCAAGTGCGTTAAACCTATCTAACTCAACAACTCTTCATAACAATCATCCACAAGCAGAAGCTTTGACATCTTCTGAGAAGCAGATTACCTTTCATACATGTGTTGCTTTGCGGCAATATTTCAGAGCTCATCTTCTTTTACTTGTTGATTCCCTTCGTCCCAATAAAATCAACCGAAGTTTGGCTAGGAATATCTCAAGTGCAAGGGCAGCATACAAGCCTCTTGATATAAGCAATGAGGCTATGGATGCCATCTTTTTGCAGCTGCAGAAGGATCGAAAACTGGGTCCTGCATTCGTGAGGGCGCGCTTTCCTGCTGTCGATAGATTCTTAGGCATAAACGGGCATGTTACCTTGTTGAAATTGTGTCAGGTTAGATACATTCATTTCAGATGTTATTTATTGTTTTACTTGACTGTAGTTTTAGATTATCGATTTTGCTGAATATTTGTAGGCCCCACCTGTTGACCGTTACTTGCACGACTTGCTTCAATATGCACTTGGTGTGCTGCACATTGTTACGTTGGTTAATGAAAGCCGCAGGATGATCGTTAATGCCACATTAAGCAACAATCTAGTTGGAATAGCTGTCATTTTAGATGCTGCAAATATTGCCAGTAATTATGTGGATCCTGAGGTGAAATCACTTTCTACAATTGTTTTCTTTTTTCTATATCATGTTATTTTTTCATATTCAAGAATATCTTGGATATCATTGCAACTTTTCAGAGATGTCAGATAGTAATTTCGTTACGCTGGTATCGGAGTTTGATTGGCTTTGAGTTGTGTAATTGTTGTCGAATGCTTACAGATTATACAGCCAGCACTGAATGTGCTGATCAATCTTGTTTGCCCCCCACCTTCTATCAGCAACAGACCATCTTTACTTCTACAAGGCCAACAGTCCATTAATGGTCAGTCATCAAATGCTGCTGTTTCTGTTGATCGAAGTATGGCTGCTGTTTTTGCTGCACGATCCACTGGTACATCGCAAGTGGCTGTTCCTGGTACTTCTGGTTTAGTTGGAGATAGAAGAATATCTCTAGGTCCTGGAGCAGGGTGCGCTGGCCTTGCTGCACAAATGGAACAAGGATATTGTCAAGCGAGGGAGGCTGTTCGTGCCAACAATGGCATAAAGGTTCTCCTCCATCTTCTCCAGCCCCGTGCATACTCACCTCCTGTTGCACTTGATTGTATTCGTGCTCTTACATGTCGAGTACTACTTGGTTTAGCCAGAGATGATGCAATTGCTCACATATTAACCAAACTTCAGGTAAAGCTTCAAATGCTTTAACATTGAGACTGAGTTAAAATTCAGGAGGTGGCTCCCATAGTCATTATTTTTCTCAATATGTTGGAGGCCATTGGATGAAATATAATATTCCCGTTACTGCTTACATAGATGATATGATAGAAATATAATTTTTAACTGATAGGAATTTGTCCAACAATTTTGTAATTTCTCGTTGAAAAAACTTTCCTTTACTGTTTAGGTTGGGAAAAAGCTGTCAGAGCTTATTCGTGATTCAGGTAGCCAAGCACCTGGAACTGAACAAGGCAGATGGCAAAATGAACTTGCACAGGGGGCCATTGAACTAATTGCGGTAATTGTATCTGCCTCTTATGGATGTTTGAATTCCGTGATTTGTAGTGGTTGATTTATGAGTTTTGTGAAACTTCTACTGTGTTTTGATCATTCCAAGTTTACATTCTGTTTTTTATTAAGAAAAACTGCTCTCTATTAATGAGTAGGGGTGGAGGGATTTAAACAAACAGATGGCTGGTTAGTTGATCTCGGACATGTACCTCCTTAGTTCCTAATGCTTCTCTTAATTTATTTAGTTCTTGTCTTCTTGCTCATATTTGGTATATTTACCAATACATCTTATTCTTATTGCTGAATTGATTATGCTAACCATTATTGCTGCCTTTAGAACTGTGGTATTCTTACATACAAATTAGCCACTAGTATGGTGGTATGAGACCTCTGTAGGGCTTGAATGGAACTTCCATAGTATTTATAATGGTACGGTCTAATATTTCAGGGGAAGAAAGTAATTATAAAATGGGTACTAAACTCCATTGCTTTTACTGTTTAAATTATTTCCTCCTTTGCTTCCAGTTTTATGGAGATTGTTAGGTTCCCTCAAGGTTTAGGTCAAGTGCGACTTTGTAACAATTGGTAGTGAGCCATTTATACTTGTTTCAGATTGTAACCAACTCAGGGCGTGCCAGTACGTTAGCAGCCAAGGATGCTGCTACCCCAACTCTGAAACGCATTGAGAGAGCAGCAATAGCTGCTGCAACTCCCATCACTTACCATTCCAGGTACTCTGATACTAAACAGAGTAGGTGTGATATTTATTAATTGCTTACCTTTTGACCTTTTACTCCTCCTTGTGCTTGTACCAGGGAACTTTTACTGCTTATACATGAACATCTCCAGGCATCTGGTTTGACTGCAGCTGCTGCCACACTCCTCAAAGAGGCTCAGTTGACACCTTTACCATCGTTGGCAGCCCCATCATCTCTTGTGAACCAAACCCCTACACAAGAAAACTCTTCAACACTCATTCAGTGGCCCTCCAGTAGAACTCCTGGTGGATTTCTTCTAGACAAATCAAAGGCAATAGCTGCTCATTCCGAGGATTCAAGCTTGAAGCGTGATTCATCTCTGTCTTCAAAGAAAAAACCCCTTCTTTTCTCTCCATCTTTGGGTCTACAAACAAGAAATCAGCCTCAGTGTCATGAGTCAAATCAACAGTCTTTGAAGAAGGTCCATAGTAGTTCTAGAAAATCTGCTGCACCTGTCAGTGCTTCAGAAACTCCCTCAGAATCCTTGACGAAAAGCAATCATGATGCAGAATCTCTATGTAAGACTCCTATTGTATTGCCCATGAAAAGGAAGTTATCAGAATTGAAAGACATTGGGCTTGCATCATCAGGGAAGAGACTTAATGCTGGTGAGACAGGATTTCGTTCTCCAACATTCTTGACTCCTAATAACTCACACAGGAATAGTTTGCTTAGCGATGCTACTGGATTTTCTACACCTAGTTCTAATGCCAAAGATGTACATGGTCGTTTGACACCAAGTTGTATGGTAGATGCAGATGAGTTTCAATGTGGTAACTCCAGCCACCTTGTGTTAAATGATCACCAGCCCAGCAATACAGAGCGATTAACTTTAGACAACATCGTTGTTCAGTATTTGAAGCATCAGCATCGCCAATGCCCAGCACCTATAACCACTCTACCACCACTCTCTCTCTTACATCCACATATATGTCCTGAGCCAAAAAGGAGCCTTGATGCCCCATCAAATGTAACGGCTAGGCTTGGTACACGCGAGTTTAGAAGCATCTATGGAGGGGTTCATGGGAATCGAAGGGATCGACAATTTGTATACAGTAGATTTAGGCCCTGGAGAACTTGCAGGGATGATGCTGGTGCTCTTTTAACATGTATAGCTTTTCTTGAGGATTCATCTCACATTGTGGTTGGTAGTCACTCTGGAGAGCTAAAAATTTTTTTTTCCAACAGCAGCAATGTGGTGGAGAGCAGCACACACCACCAGTCACCTGTGACGCATGTTCAATCATGCCTTGCTAACAAAACACAACTGCTGCTGTCTTCAACAGCCCAAACTGTGTGTTTGTGGGATGCCTCTTCAATCTCTGGTGGTCCTGCACATTCATTTAATGGCTTGAAGGCTGCAAGGTTTAGCAATTCTGGGAATATATTTGCAGCCCTGAGTGCAGAGCCAGCTCGACGAGAAATTCTTCTCTATGATGTTCAGACCTATAATGTGGAATCATCCCTATCAGATACAATTTCAAATTCTACAGGACGGGGACATTTGTATTCCCCAATACACTTTAATCCTTCAGACACAATGCTGCTGTGGAATGGGATCTTATGGGACAGGCGAGAACCTGGACCAGTTCATCGATTTGACCAATTTACTGATTATGGAGGTGGTGGCTTCCATCCTTCAGGAAATGAGGTATGCTAAATGATGCCCCCAATTTAGCCAATCAGGCTTCTCCTTTTGTTAGAAAGTGATATTTTTTCTATCAGATGTTTATCCCTTTCCATAATTTAGGAAAAAGTGTGCAGTAAAAAATATGATTCAAGGATTGGTATTATAACATTGTAAATAATAAAGTTGGTAAACAAGTTACTCATTGGAGAAAAGATAGTTTCTTTCCTACGATTTGATTGCATAAACCTTTTTTTTTTTGTGTTCGAGCAATGCCTAATATTTCCAATATGGTGGGTATATTTGATTTTTGATACGAGCCACTGAGCATAAGGTCAAATGTTATAAAAAAGAAAAGAAAATGTTATCATGAATTTGGCTCATGTAGTCTTATCTGCAGTTTTAACCTATAAGAGTTTGCTTTTCTCTCCTGAACATGTGACTAATGGCCAACTTTTGTATTCAGGTGATTATAAACTCTGAGGTGTGGGATCTTCGGAAATTTAGACTGCTTCGAAGTGTTCCTTCATTAGATCAAACATCAATAAAATTTAATGCTAGTGGGGATGTAATTTATGCCATCCTGAGGAGAAACCTTGATGATGTCATGTCAGCAATTCATACCCGTCGAGCAAAGCACCCCTTATTTGATGCATTCCGCACAGTAGATGCTATCAATTACTCTGAAATTGCCACTATACGGGTAGATCGATGTGTCCTTGATTTTGCAACTGAGCCAACTGATTCACTCCTTGGATTAATAACAATGGATGATCAAGAAGAGGTGTTTTCATCAGCTAGGGTTTATGATATTGGTAGACGGAGGCCAACTGATGATGACTCTGACCCTGATGTTGCTGAGAGCGAGGAAGATGAGGAAGATGATGAAGATGATGCTGATGTGGATCCCATATTGGGTGCAGAACTTGATGTGGATGATGACAGTGATGGAGATGATTTGAGCAGTGATGAGGATGACGATAGTGAAGGTGAGCTTGATGATGATGAGGAGGATGGGGACTTCGTAATGGATGATGTAGACTTTGATGGAGGGGGTGGGATATTGGAGATTGTTACCGAGGGCGAGGATGAAGATGATAGTCAGATTCTTGAATCATTTGGCAGTGACGATGAGTTGCTGGGCAATGGTTTTGACTTTTAAATTCCTGAGACTACTATTTTCAGCTGCCCTGATAATGTAATTAATCATTTTTGTTTCATTTATACGATGCAATTGCATATCAAATTCATGCTCCGAGAGATGAGCAGATTCCTACTCATCCTGAGTTTCCTCCGTTTCTTCATTTTAAGCGACCATGGCTCCATTCCTAACCCTCAAACCTAAATGGTTCAAGCCTTCTGAAACATACAGAGCGAAATATTCCAAAGAACAAACCACCTCTTGATTCATCAGCTTTAGAGAGCTTTTTTATTTTTGACTTAAATGATTCATGAAAGTACCAAGCATTTAGAAATGGAGACTTCAGGTAGAACCAATTGTCCCATAGCAATCATGAGACCCTTCTGTCTGAGATTTATGTTTGTCCTTAACGACATTCCCATTATCCACAGGGAAAGTATACGCAGTAGAAAAATCCACCCTTCAACCTCACATTAATCCACCCTTCAACCTCACATTAGGATTTAGATGTCATTTTCTGCCTTTCAAGGAAAGATGTAAAATCCATTTCTTAAATTCAGATGCTAAGTGCTAAAGAAGCAGAATAATAATCACATCCAGGCATCCATGGCCGCACCAAGTTTGACGTTTCGCGAAGTGGCATCAAACCGGACAAGGTCAATGCATCATTTCTTTGAACATTTCCTTTCTCTCCATGAATGTACTGACACAAGAAGCACAAAACTACTGAATATCTCCACATATATTTAGAGAGCAGGGTGCATTTATTTTCAAATCATAGTTAAGACGATCATCCTCCATTTGGAGAATAAACTCTTTCCCTTTTCCCCCAGCTGTGGTGGGACTATACTCTCCTGAAACATCTGAGATTGCCAATCTCCCACATCCTTCAACAATCTTTCAGCAAAAGCAACTGCAGCTTTCTTGGCTTTCAATGGTGGCAACTGGCCAGCAAATGATATATCACAATACCAAGTAGGACATAAATAAAATAATAAATAGAGAACCTGCATTTGTTATATGAGAAACGAGAACATTCAAGAGCAATGTGAACAGAAGGTTTCATATGTATAGCAAAAGAGGGAAGATACATGAGTACCCCCACACTGCTAGAACCAAGGAAACTGGACCCCGGCATTGCTTTCTCAGTACAATTGAAATCAAAACCAAAAGCCAGAAGCAAGCAGTCTAAATGGTTAACTTTTCCCTATCTGGTAAATTTTAGAAAAAAGAAAAGAACATACTGATACATACACAAACATATGACGAAAGTTCATACTGTTAATTCAAACTTTTGTAACCTGTTCACCGTCCTTTTCAGTCTCACATTTCTGGTTCAGTCAACTGTCATAGGTTGGGTCATACAGCACCTAAAACGTGCCTTGCGCACACTGGTCATGATTTCAGTTTGAGCATTCTCAAGCATCGTGACAATCTCAGCAAAGGGAGGACGAACTTCAGGATTGGCATCCCAGCAGCGGGTCATGATGTCACTTAGCACAGGAAGACAATCGTGTGGGATTACTGGCCTTACACCCTTGTTCACCACAGCAAATGCAGCCTGCACGGCTGTCATGTTCTGAAAGGGAACCAAACCTGTAATGAGTTCCCAAAGAACAATCCCAAAGCTATAGACATCCACCTTCTGCGTGTAAGGCCTATGCTGAATCATCTCTCTGCAGTAATGGGCAGATCAAACAATAAAAGGTAAGATCACAAGCACCCGTTCCTCTAAGATCTAAGGAAATATCAGTAGAACTCCATGTAAGAAAACCAATTCAATTAGGATTTGAGTTAACTCTGAAAATTGTGTCCATGACAATAGAACCACCTAAAACGAGAGTAGCTCTACCTCCAAAGTTAACATATTTCCCTTGCAGAAAAGAGGTTATATGCAAAAGAAGATTAAAATAGAACATAATAAAAATTACATCCAGAACAAGGCAATCAATATAATGGCATAAGGAACCAGATTCGATGAGGGAGAAAAAACATGGCTTGTATGTTGCAGGCCCTCACAAATATGTATTCCAAATGGAAATCTTATGGAGCATGTAAAAAGCAGTGATACTCCATATGGATGAGGGGAAATGGTAGTCAGTCAACTGAACAAGACTAAAGGAAGGAAAATCTTTCTACTTCAGACGAATTAACTGCCACAATAATGCAGGCATAACAACAGATTTAGCGTGGTACAAGCCACTAATGTCCACATTGCACAATGAACATACAATAAAGAACATTTTCGAAAAGACAGAAAGTGAATAAAAAATGCAAACTACTAAAATTAATAATGATAGGAAACCTGTGATCCACCTACAATGGAGAGAGAGGGAGAGATAGTTTTCAGACTGAAATGTTTTTACCTACTACTTCACTGACTCAAAAGGAAGAGTAACTTTTTGAAGCACTCAATGGTTATATGGATGGAAATCTATAAGGGGTAAAAGTAAATAGGTGGGCGATTGGGCACCAAAAAGCAATGTGTTGTTTAATCCCGGCAAATAGATACAAGAACACTACAATCAAGAATTCAAAATAAGTCAAACGGCTTGCATGCATAAAAAGATTAACACGTGGAACTAGTTATAAACTTTATTAAAGCTTATGCTTTTTATGCATGCACGACATTTATGATATGCAATATGCATCACATGCCATTTCCACCAACCCCAAAAGAAAAATAAGGAAAAAAATTACAGCCATTATCTGAATAAGTGTTTAAATCTCTTTTTCTCGTGTCTGAGTTCTGATCTGGCCCGAAACTGTAATTATAATGCCTATAACCAGAATACTCTTAGAAATAAGCAATGGTATCAATTAAGTTAGTAATGGAAATAGTTACAATTAGTAACATTCTAAAATAAAGACCTCGTCTAAGCAGCAACCGGAAGCAAAATAAAGAGGTTTCTACAGATGCATGGCTGGAAAACAGGAATAGGAACCTTCAATATATGAAGTGTCTAAAGACTTACGGAGCCATCCAACGATATGTTCCGGTTTCAGGTGTCATCCCCTCAGTCTGCACCTCAATTCTTGCAACTCCAAAATCAGCAATCTTGATTGACTTATCACCAGAAATCAAAAGGTTATCCGACTTCAAATCTCTGTGTATAAAACCAAGTCCATGGACATAAGCCATGCCCCGGGCAACATCAAGAGCCTGCTTGACTGCCAATTTCAGTGGCACCGCCCTATTTGATCTCTTGGTCAGAAACTGCCGAACAGAACCTCCCTTTGCATACTCCGTGACGATACACCAAACCAAGGGTTTACGGCCTGCGCCTATGAAGCGCACAATGTTTGGGTGCTTCAGTGTAGCCAACATCATGACTTCCTGTTGAAACTGCTGCTCCATCACCTGGGCTTTATCAGGGCTATTTTCTGGTCTCTCTAACAACTTAATTGCAACGTCCTCCCCACTGTATGTACCTCTGTACAACTTTCCAAATGCACCTTGAGCAAAAGCAGTCCCAATGTTAAGCTTTCTCAAGTCGATTGTCCACTCATCGTAATTCTGTAGCCCCTCAGTTGGATATCTACTATCCATCAATGCCTGTGCTAATACATCATCATTTAGGGCATGAGTGACCTTCCCCGGCCGAAAAACGCTCTGACCTACACTGGAGTTGTGACTAACTGGTTTCAAACCTGGATGGCTTAGAATGTGCGTTAAAGAATCATTGGACCCCACACTACTGTTGTCAACTGACATCGATACAGAGCCACCAGCATTGCTTGTTTGCATGCTGTCAATAGACATGTTCGTACCTTCTCCAAGTTTCTGGTAAAACCCTTGAGTAAAATCATAGTAATTATTATCATTGTTGTTATTTCCACCCATAAATGCAGTAATTTTTGGCCCTTCCACCATTTTTCCAATCATGAATGCAACTCTTCAACGTCAAAATGAAAGCACAATATTCTTCTTATCGGAAATTCCTCAAACTCATTGATGAATCAACGTCTCCAGTGCATGTGCTCTAAAACCAACAACCATAAAGTGATTAAATTGCAACCGGTAAAAAGTGAAATGTAAACAATAGGTAATGATCCTCCACTAGGTATTTTACTTGATTTTGTTTGGTCAAACAGAGGCTTATAGTTACTAAGAATTGGAAATTTAAATGGGGGAATAAAATTCAGGATCTCAAAGCAAAGTTAGGTCAACCAATAGCATTATTACTCAGCGATGCAAAGGAAAACAACCAACAACATAGTGCAATTCTAAGATCAAGATTCACATTTAGTCCACTATAAGTAACTTATTCATAATGTGGTCTCAAGCCACTTGGAACTACCAAGTTCTAAGAATATTTTGTGGCAATTAATAAGTAACAGTTGTTAAAAGGTTTACAAACTTAACCAATTGCATATTTAAGAGCTGTTTAACAGAGCGTGCAACGTGTCACAATAGTTGTCAGAATATAAACCAAGAACGTAATTTACTGAGGATTGATTAAACGGTCGTGAAGCGTTTATGCTAAAAGTTTGGAACCTCTACCAAGTGTTTGGTTAGGATTATCTTTCAGTCTGTTATACCCGAAATATCGGAAAGGGTCACCAACCTATCATTTCCATCTCCAGCTGGCCTAAAAAGAAGTACCAAGAAACAATCAGGAGCCATAAGTAGAAATATATCAAACAAATAAGCAAATATATATGTCATTTATACCTTTGCAATAAATAAGAGGTGCAGTTATCTCGATTTGACACTCTCAGAACTCGTTTGAACAACCACAAGACTGTAACTTCCCTTGTAATCTGTAATCAAACAAACCCATGAAAAACCCTAAAGTAAGAGATCCACAAGCTCAGCACATAGCACAAAAGACCAAGCCCTAAGAGTCCACATCAACCAAGATGACCAAAGCTCAAAGAAGTACTACAATTACATCAACTCCAAGATCCAATTATCAACTTTTCACACACACACCACATTTCCCAGAAATCTTTTAAGCAAAACACGTCAAAGCTAAAAGCTTTCAACTTTTCAAAGCCAAAAATTCCACAGATACAGAAATAGATCAGGCAATTAGGAACGCCCAAGAATCGGAAGACCCAGTTGCCCTAGCAAAAGACTTCATTTGCAAAAGATAACACGTTAAACCAGCTAAAAAAAGGGTAATAACGGCGGTAGAGCATATGATCACTCAAATTAGACCATTAAAGAAGTAAAATAACGGGAATAAAATCGAAGACCTGGTAAATACAGCAACAATTAGTCAACTACAAGAAGCAATTGGGAAAACAAAACGAAACGGAACATCAATCAACAATAGATGGTGAGTATACAAACACACGAAGAAGAACAATAGAGCACTAACAACGACCAAAGTGAAGACTGTGAGACGATAGACCAGAGATGAGAGACAGAGAGAGGTCTTCGCTTCTCAATTTACTTTTCTAACGGAGCCTCGTTCATATTGTGACTGATGTCAGTTTCACGCGACATACCTCCATCTCAACAATACTCGCTTCTAAAAACTTACACGTGTCCACATTAATTTCAACTGTCATGGGGGGGCTTGTCTTGTCCTGAAGTTTCCGCGTACAGGTCCGAGCGCGTGTTCTTCTTCTCTCAGCTTGTAAGTATATAATTTCCTTTTCCCAACTTTCTTTATAATTAATTAATGATAGATGACTGATGACACCGATTTTGATCGATTTACAAGATTTTGAATATTTTAAATTAATTTTTTAAATATTTTTCTAAATTAATAATGTATATTTAAATTATTAAAAATTATTTTTATTTTTTATTGATCCTTCAAAAATACTATTTCTGTAGATACGGTCGGCTCTGGACAAGAGAGGGTAAGCACCTGTCTAGGCTCATCTTTATAAATAATAAAATATGACATATTTTTATTTTTATAAAAAATAAAATAAAATAAAATAAAACTTACTCTTAATTTCAAGAATAATAAAAATGACCAATATATTTTTTTTATAAACACTCAAAAATAAATTAAAAAAAGAACTTTTTTATTTTACGACCTATAAAATGTTAAGAACGGCTATATTTATAGATAAATATGTTTAGCAAAATTTTTAATTAATCATCTTCGTTTTGCTGCATTTTAATTTTTATATTATTTATTCTTAATTTTTAACACTTAATTAAAAATTTTAAGATTTAAATAAAAATTATAATTTATAATTTATTGTTTTGTTATATTATGCTTTTATTTTGACCAATTAATTTATTCTAAATATTAGCGATTTATAATTTTTAAAATTTTAAATTAAAAATTAATTAAATTTAGTGGAAACTCAATTGGAGTTTAGTTCATGAGCTTTGGATTTAATCTAAATTTATACGTTTTTGGTCGGTCCATTAATATCCTAATTATATAATAAAGTAAAATTGTAATTAAAACAAAAAATTGATTAGAAGCCCAAGACTCATATTAATTTAAGCAAGTAATCTATCTGCATGGGCCAGGACCAAAGGGGAAAAGAACAAAACACAAAACCCAAGCAAAGCCTCAAAGCCGCCTTCATGCCCCCTATCTCCTCCGCCTGCTCGGCTCACTCCAGGCTACCAATTTCCCGAACCTGACTTCGGCTTCTCTGTTCTTAACATTAAGCAGAGCTTGGTCGTTCTGTAAAATGCAGAGGAGCCTTTTAATGCTCCCCACTTCCTCCTCCTCTTCTTATTCTGCAGCTTCTGCTTCTGCTTCTACTTCTGCTCTGCGTCTCTATCCATTCATGGCTAAGGTATGCTCTCTACGGACACAGCCTCAGAGCTTGATGGGCATGACAGATAATTGAAGTTCATTTATACCCTTTACCATTTTTTTTTCATATGCTTAACTTCTCCTTCTCTGAACCTTGATAGAACCTAATAACTTATGGTATTGCAGTCAAGTTCACATATGTTTTATTCAAGGGCATTTGTATAATGTGAGCTAAATGATTGGTTTCATGGCATTTGGATGTTTCAGTTACACTATAGGACGCTTCAGGGTCAACCAAACTGTTTATTTCCATCTTCTTCGTCATTGACTTCATGTCATAGACGCGTAAAATGCCCCCAACTGAAGTTAAGGGAAGTCTCCATCAGCCATTCATCTGTTCCCCGTCGCCTAGATGCTGCATCCAGGTCGGTATCAATCCTTCGTTGCCTTGCAACACCTGGGAATGCGATGATTTGTTGGTCTTTGAATGATGGTATGGCATCGAATTCAGTTGATTATGTGGCTTTTGCTAAGAGGCATTTTTGTCAAGTCTCAAGTATAACTAGGAACGGGGGAAGCATGGTTTCCGGTGGAAAAGGTTCAAAGAATGCAAAACCCTTGGCTGTTCGTGGACAAGATGGGATTGCCAATTCAAGCACATCAACCTTGAACAGTGTTGAGGCTGTGATCTCTAGTGATGAGCAGATGGAAGAAAATGTGCAGCAGGAATCAATAGTTTCAACTTCTGTTACCGATGTTAAATCAAATTCTAAGCCCAAAGGAAGGACGAAGAAGCAATCAAAAAAAGGAAAAAGTAACAACTTGCAGCCCGACTCTATTACTTTAGCAGCCGACGCAGTTGCCAAATCCTCCAGAATTACTTCTAAATCAAAGAGGGCAACTACCAGCAGAAATGAACAGAGTCTGACACAGGAGGTTAGCAGCCAGTAATCTGTATATGAATAAGGGTACAGTCATTTTCATGATTGATTTTTTTAGCTAACAATCTAGTTTTTTCAGAAGAAATCAACTGGGAACACACTTGATGAAGTACCTAATGGTGTTTCATTAAAAGAAATTCAAACCAAGAAACGAAGTGGCAAGTCCAGTAAAAAGGTTAGGTCTCTGGAATCAGTTAATGGATCATCTGGGAAACTTGAACCTCAACAGATTGGGAAATTGAAAAATGTGGGACAAGGGACCTTAAAGCCGCTGTACCCCCCAACTGGAAAAGCAGTTGTAGTGGTTGAGTCTGCAACCAAGGCAAAGGTCATTCAAGGGTACCTAGGTGATAGGTATGAAGTTTTGGCTAGCTATGGTCATGTAAGAGATTTGGCTGCAAGATCTGGATCTGTACGGCCAAATGATGACTTTAGCATGGTCTGGGAAGTTCCTTCCGCTGCTTGGACTCATCTTAAGAGCATGAAGGTTGCATTAACCGGGTCTGCTCTCTGTTCCTTTCATTTGGATTCATCAGTCAACTTGAACTATGTCAATGAGGCTATGTGGCGTGATTAACTGATAATTCATTTCTGTATATATCTATCTCATCAACATTTCATGCACTGTTGCAAGGCCCTACAAATTCTTAGCTTATATTGCCTTTTTCTTTTCTTTAGCTGCATGATTTAGTCCTATCATTAATTTTTAACTTGTTTTCCAGAGCAGAAAATCTTATCCTGGCATCAGATCCTGATCGTGAAGGAGAGGCCATTGCTTGGCATATTATTGAGATGTTGAGACAACAAGATGCCTTACAACAAGATGTTACTGTAGCAAGAGTTGTGTTTCATGAAATCACTGAAACATCTATCAAAAATGCTCTACAATCTCCAAGAGAAATTGATGTAAACTTGGTTCATGCTTACCTTGCACGTCGAGCTCTTGATTATTTGATTGGATTTAGTATTTCTCCATTGTTATGGAGGAAATTACCAGGTTGTCAGTCAGCTGGGCGTGTCCAATCTGCTGCACTATCTCTTATATGTGACAGAGAAATGGAGATTGATGAATTTAAACCACAGGAGTACTGGACTATTGAAGCTCAGTTAAGAAAAAAGGAATGGAGTCAAGTAGTGACTGCATACTTGACTCATTTTGATTCTAATAAGTTAAGTCAGTTCTCGATTAACTCTCATGAAATGGCAAAGGTTATTGAAGAGAAGATTGATGCTGCAAACTTTGAAGTTGTTGGGACTAAGAAAAGCAAAGTAAGGAAAAATCCTCCAACCCCATATATAACGTCAACACTCCAGCAGGATGCAGCAAACAAATTGCATTTTAACTCGACATACACAATGAAGGTTTGATGACTTTTACTCTTCAACTACCATGCAAAGCAAAGTATCACTGTATTTAAAGTTGTTGGTATTTTTTTTAGTTATAATGCTTTGATCTTTAACGAAGATGGGGCTGTGATGTATCCTATGGGCTATAGATATGAATGTGGCATGGGAACCCATGTATATTGGAGTTATATGAATATCCTCCAGCTGACCAAGTACTCTGACAAACTGAGCCATTATCAGTATAATATAATTACTAGTGTTAGTGCTAGTATTTTAGGATTAGAGGGGTTGAAATTTTGATAATCATGGGACTTGTGTTGATGAAGGGAACTGCATTTCATGGTTTGGCAATAGTAAGATGCCTTTTTTTCAGGATAAAGTGTTACTAGCCAGGAGAGGGATCTATATTTCTGGCAACTTTGTTACTGGATTTTAAACTTTCTATGGTTCTGCTTGATTGTAAATGCCCCTTTGTGCTGTTCATTGAAATCTTGCAATTTGGGAGCCATGCTGTGCATAACTTAGTTATCTTTCCACATTATAGATTTTTTACCTACTGAGAAACTAGAGGAAACAAGATCACTGCTTTGAATTTCTGGTTTCTGATCTTGCTCAGTCGACCTATTGATCAATCTTCAGTGACCATGTATTAGTGTATCACCAATGAGTTATTCTATTGCTTATTTGAGTTTAAAATGTGAACTATTACTATGTCTACCCTGCTTGAAATTGGAAGCACAAGGAAACTTTTAGTAATCCATGTTCTTTTTGTCTTTGGTCACAATTCTGGAGGTGATATTAATGCTAGGAAAAAACATTTCTGTTTTCCATTTACCAGCAGCTTACCTAACAGTTAGACAAAACTGCATATTTATTTGTCTGTAGTTATTGAAACAGTCATTGACTTCAGTTTTTTTTTTTGAATTAATGTTATGGATACAGCTAGCACAAAAACTTTATGAAGGGGTTCAATTATCAGAGGGGAAAGCAACTGGTCTGATAACATATCACAGAACTGATGGACTACATGTGAGTATCACTTCAGGTGAATTGACATCCCCTGCATTATCCTCTCACTTGACGTTCTTATGGACAACAAGCTGCTATGGGGCTGGACTCATTTATGTTTGCTTTTGATCTTCCGTTCAATTTGTATAGTAATTTGTGATGTAATTGTGGTTTACTGTTTGTCTACTACTCATCGCATATTTTCTTGCATTTCATACTCTATTGAAAAAAGAATTTCTTCAACTTGCTGGTGGCCATAATCTGGTGCCAGTTTTTGATAGAATGCTGGAAAATAGTAGAAAGCATGTGACTAAGTCCAAAACTTTGGTCTTAAAAATTGACTCTCTGCATTAATTCTGTGTACACTTGATTATAATATGTTTTACTTTTTCTATCATGTGATGTAGATTTGGAAAGGTTGCGTAAATTATAACAATTGATGGAACATATTTTAGACTAAATGAGAAATTTTGTCACGAATGTCATATATGCAAATGATTAATTTATTGAGATTGGCCAATGTTCTTTCTACTGTCTCATAATGATGAGAAAGTACTGAAATGTAAATTAAATGTCAAAGGAAATTTGGTCACAAATATGAGCCTAAAACTTTCAAAGGAAGCTTATTAATCACTATTTATCCTGTATCTCTAGTTAAATTAGCATCAACCTCTTATTGATTTGTGATTGACTGATTTCAATAAATTAGGCAAATGCTTCAAGATTTCTTATAGGCTAACTTGGATTCCTCAATGGTTTGCTATCTGACTCTTTACCTTTCTTTTCTGGGTCTCCCTTGCAGATATCTGACGAAGCTGTTAAAGATATACATACTGTGGTCATTGAAAGGTGCTTCTCATAATTTAACAAAATTCGAGTTTCTATTTCCTCCTTCTTTCTCTTGGTTCTACATGAACCCTTGTTTTCTCCTACCTTTACCATGATTTCTCCCCATCTTTCTGTCTTTTTAACATTAGACCTAAGTTCTAATTATAAATCCCAAGCTGACTTGATTTAATAGTAGCTTAAACTAGAGCATTTGGACTGGGGAAACTAGCTTGCCAAAGAGATCTGAATCAGTAAATGTGGCTGGTTCATTTCATCGCTATCCTATTTTCACATCAGGGACTCCCTGCAAGTCTTTATATTGTATGCAGTCTTTCTGAGTGCTTATGGGAATTACTCTTGTGCAGATATGGTACAGAATTCACATCAGGGAATGTCCGGAAGTATTTTAAAAAAGTGAAAAATGCCCAAGAGGCCCATGAGGCAATTAGACCTACTAATATTCATTTATTGCCATGTAAGTTACTGATACTGAAAGATATTATATATGTTTTCATATAAACTTATAGATGGCCTTTTAAAGTCCAAAAACTGTTGGATCGATTTTATTTGTAGCAATGCTGGCCAAAGTACTTGATGAAGATGCCTTGAAGTTATACACTCTTATCTGGTCTCGAACAATGGCATGCCAAATGGAACCTGTTATGATTGAACAGGTTGGGATATAAATGATCATGTTATTAGCAAATGAAGAACTTCTCTCTCTTTATCTGATTCAAGCTACTATGAGTAGGCTTATGCAGATACTTTCTTTGTGGATCAATGTGCCTTATGCTCTTTTCTTCATCTATGTTAACTAATTATTTGATCTTGCTATTCCTTTTTAGGTCATTGATATTATTTTTTTCAGATCTATGGCATTCTGGGATCATGATTGTATGCTGTGCCATTGAATCTGCATCATCACTACCAATAATGCTTGATGAGCTTCCAGTTGTTCACAATCATGTTCATTCATTTTATTCTGTCTGTCGACTTCTTCAGTGACTTCTCTTATGGCTAGTCAATTCAAGCATGTGTATTTATTCTTACAAATTGAACATGGTTTTAGCCAGGAAAACTCTTCTAGGCTTTGTCCATTCTTTTATTTTTATGCATCGGATTTCCGGTCATCTATGCTTTATGTGACACTGTCCTGGTCCAAATAGGTGCAAGTTGACGTTGGAGATACTGGGAAATTGATTGTTTTCAGATCTACATCCTCAAAAATTGATTTTCTTGGATACCAGGCAGCTTATGAGGTATGATGGCAGACTTGCATGTTTGATGTTTTTTTATTGTTTCTTGTAGTATTTCCCTTCTTGAACACGTGTCAATATCATGAAGATGGATTATATTACATGATCGTATGTTCTTCAGGACACTGAAGCTGTGGCAATAAGAACCAGGGAGAACGAATTGAGTGAGCGTCAGAGATCTTTTGAAATTCTCAATATTCTAAAGGTAGTATTCTCAACTATGATGGTTATTGCCTACATGTAACAAATAGAGGACTGTGCCATTCTCATTAGGATTGTGAAGATTAGGTGGTTTTCAAGGATTTATGACAGACTGCTACCTTCATGTTGCTTATGTCTAGCATATTCACCTTCCTCTTAGTTTTGAAATAGCTTCTGCTTTTGTTAAAGTATCTTGGCTTCTTTGATGGGTGTGCATTGGCTTGTAGCTTGTCTAACTTTCCTGTTTGTAGTCAGGGGATCCACTACATCTTAGTGACGTGGAACTCATGCAGCACTTTACTCAGCCGCCTTCACGCTACTCCGAGGGATCATTGGTACCTAACTGCCATTATATCTTTACAGTTTTCCTTTCTGCTAATTTGTTACAAAATATGATGTTCGTCTCACCTTGTCAATTGATGTATGTAACAGGTTAAGAAGCTGGAAGAACTTGGGATTGGAAGACCATCGACTTATGCGAGCACTTTGAAAGTTCTGCAGGTAATTCATGCAGCTGAATTTCATCTTTTCTTTATGATATATGTTCCTTGTTAACAAAACCTTCCTCTAGTCCATGACATGTTTTTCATTTGTACAATGTTCTCACATTTTAATTAGTGATTTCTGTTCTTTTCTGTTTTCATGTCTCAGGATAGAAACTATGTCACGGTAAAAAACCGTGTACTATATCCAGAATTTCGAGGTCGTATGGTATGTTGCATGCTACAATTTAATTTTCTTTTATTCTGCATTTCTATTAGTCCCTGAGGAAAGATCTAAATTAAATTAATTTGGGTAAATAAACAGTTGGATGTACTTTGATGGTTTCATGCCGATCACGAAAGTTCTTTTTATCCAGTTTGTAATGTTAGAATGTGGGTCTTTATCTTTCAAATTAACTGAGCACTAATTGCTTAGAATGTGGGTCCTTATCTTTCAAATTAACCGCTTACTAATTGCAATACTAGCCATTACAAAGACATCATTTCTATCCAGTATGACTAAAGGCCGTAAGTTCTAGAGAGCCTCCGGGATTTTATAACCTGACATAGATATGTCTAACAAAGTAAATATTAAAAATTTGAATAACTTGATGTGGACACTAATGGTCACATTGAGTGAAAAAAGTACAATGTACTAGTGATTTGTTAAAGAAGCACCTTCTATTACTTCTTCAAGTTTATCCGGGTTTATCCTGGATTAATTTTGTGACCTACTAATCACATGTGATTGAAAAATTGTTCCCTTTATGTTACATCACCTAAAAATGAGAAAAAAAAGGAAAAAAAATACCAGAAAGGATAAAAAAGGGAATGGATTATTTTTGCATCGTTTGATTATTTGCTACTCCTAAGTAACCTCTTTTACTTGCATCTTTTTGGTTGAATAGGTGTCAGCCTTTCTCTCTCACCATTTTACAGAGGTCACAGAGTACAGTTTTACTGCAGATATGGAGACTGAGGTGAATTTATGAATTTGCATTCTGATGTTCCACTATCCTCTTTGAGAGCTTTAGACCTCTATCGAAAATGTTAATACTGTTTGATCAATCAAGAAAGAAGTTTTTTCCTTCCTTTCAGCTGCTTTATATTTTATCTGCTTCTTTGTTCTCAGCCCTTCCTCTTTCTCTTTTGTTGTTCCTTTAGATCTCCTTTTGTTTTCTGTTAGTTATAGAATTCCTCTTTATCTATCTTTCTACAGCTAGATAATGTTTCTGCGGGCTCAACTGAATGGAAGGGCCTTCTGAGAGATTATTGGGAACGATTCAGTTCACATTGTAAACGTGCTGAAAGCATCCATATCCATCAGGTAGCTTCCTTTCCATCTTGAAGCTTTCCACATTGTTATCACTTAAAAACTTTTAACATCACTCTTACTAAGAACTTTTACTTAAGACATTCTAAAAAAGCTTTGATTGAAAAATATTCCATTATTCACGAAGATCAAAAGCTAAGCTATATGTCATGAATTTCTTACTTTCTTGGGGAAAAAGGAAAGTTTAGTTTTGCACTTTTCTAGTTGATGGAACATGCGTGTTGTTACCAGTTCCTAATTCTGTAATTTCACTCTTTTTCTTGTCACCACAGATATCTTTATTGTTTTCACTTTTCCACAGAAAACCAACTGTAATTTCAGATAAAAACTGTAGAAGAAACGAGAATATTTTGTTTTCTTAAAGTTTTTGTTCCCTGGTTTATTATATTCCCTTAATTGTAGTCATTGATATTAGATCTTTCGCTGTCAAATTTTTCCTTTTAGGTGGAGAAGATGCTGGAGAAGACATTTGGTGATTTTTTGTTTGGTTCACTGCCTGATCACAATAGGACATGCCCAAGGTAGCACATAGACACCAACACTCCATGTAGTTGTAGATTTCCAACATTTTTATCCCATAACCATAAATCACGAATTCAGTGTCAACCATGACCTGGTTTTGTCCCTTGCGACATATTCTAGTTATTGTTCTGTTCTTACATACATATTCAAGTTCATATGACAAAAAGTTCTGTCTATTACGTTTTTCTTTTTCTTTTTCCTGTCCATAAGTCTTGTTTGATTTTCCTTTGTCTCAGTTGTATGGAGGGCACCTTGATCTTCAAAGTAAGTAGGTTCGGTGCGGGCTATTTTATAGGCTGTGATCAGCATCCAAAGTGCAAGTAAGTTTGAACATTGATATATTTCTCTTTTATGCCTTATCTTTAGCTGGATTTTTTCTTATTTTTATTCAACTAAAGTTACAAGACATTCAATCTTCTTCATTTTTATGACCATGATCTCCTATGGAAGTGAAATGAATATTCTGTCTCTCTGTCTCTCTTGTTCATACCTCTAGTTAGATTCCTTTCATTTTCTGTATTAAAACTAAATAATTTATTTGCCTTGTGGAATGTTGTTTTTGGTTCTGATTTTTTTTTGATAAAACTGCAGATACATTGCTAAGTCATTATATGGTGACGAGGAAGAAGAAGAAATTCCTCGAGGCCATAAATCAGTTGAGGAACCGAAAATACTAGGTCTCCATC
The DNA here is from genome assembly GCA_024520975.1 of Erythroxylum areolatum. Classification (NCBI taxonomy): domain Eukaryota; kingdom Viridiplantae; phylum Streptophyta; class Magnoliopsida; order Malpighiales; family Erythroxylaceae; genus Erythroxylum; species Erythroxylum areolatum. The sequence goes on from JANIJH010000003.1 coordinate 58,038,713, forward strand.
CGGCTTCTAATGAAAAGGTTTCTTTCATTCTACATTCTTTTCGTCTGATGTAGCCTTTCAGCTGAGAAGTACTTGTTCATTCAGTGACAAGTTTTGTTGGCATTAAATGTCATCAAACCTTTTCTTCCATTTTAGATTCTTCTGAAGAGTGGCCCTTATGGATGCTACGTTCAGCTTGGTGAAGACAGGAAGGGTTACACACCTAAAAGAGCCTCTGTTTCCCATGTATGTTAAAAGAAAGTCTTTCATTCCTTTCTCTCTTTTGGTTGACAGGTCAATTTGCTTTCAGGAGCAGCAATGCACTAACAGTGGATGAAAATGTTGTTTACAGATCAAAGCAGTGGATGCTATTACACTCGAAAACGCTATTGAGTTGCTACGCTATCCTGTTACATTGGTATGTTTGTCAATCTCTATGTGCTTTGTTCTGTTTTACATTCTATATTCTGTTTCTGTTGAATTAACATGTTCTTGGATGTGCACCTAGGGTAACCATCCAAAGGATGGCCATCCTGTGGTAATAAAACTAGCCAGGGTTGGGTTTTCCATTAGACATAGACGCACGATAGCTTCAGTTCCTAAGGTACTTTCTTGTTTAGCCATTTTCTTCCAATCATATTCAGAATGCAGCTTCTGGTACTACAAATGAGTGAATTTTGCAGAATATGAAGCCAGAGGATGTGACCATGGAGAAGGCATTGGAGCTTTTGTCCAGTAAAAATGTACGGCAAAGCGGCCGACCAAAGAGAGAAGTGAAGGTTGAAGAAGCCGTGGAGGCCGCAGTCGTGGCCGTGTAGGAAGGAGGTGCAGTGGTATCCTGACCACTTTTTCTATGACACATTCATTTTTGGAAGGCAAAAACATGAACTTGGGAAGTGATTCTTTTGTAATTCTCACAAAAGGGGTATAGTGTTATGTGATTTGTTCCGTTGGAATTTGTGAAACAGGATAATTAATTAATTAATTATTCTGTAAATCCCTTATTTAATTATATTACAAATAAGTTTATTTTATTTTTATTTAAATTAAGAAAGAGTATTTCTTGTAAAAAATTACTTATCTAAATTTTAGGGATGACAATAGATTGATTAATGGTCTATATTCTGGTATTTTCAAGAAGCTGGCTTATGAGTTAAGCTAAAGTTTGGGTCAACCCTTACCATCTTTATTACTGAGCGGTTATTTAGGAGTCTTAGCTGGTGATTCGAGCTGTTTCTTTCTCAACGATGAAGTTTATCTCTCATCGTTTCATTGGCCGACCTTAACTTTTGTTATTTTGAGGTCATATCTAATATTCAAAGTTTGCCTCAATTTGGTACCGCTTTCGTAACCCACGTCGAAACAGTGGTTAATTATATCATTTTGTTTAGAAGAGTTGAACTTAGGATAGGTTTGAGCTTGATCAGTCTAAGCTCGAACTTATTAAAAAAAGATGTTATTGTACATATTTAGTTTTTAAAAAATGATGGGACTGGCCATTGCAGGTCTCCTAAATTTTAAATTCAAACCAGGAAAAAAATTAATAAAATTTACAAGTATAAATTTTATTTGGGCTTATTGGGCCTTCGAAGAGGAAACCAACCCGTACAAGCCCATTTTCAGTTTTTAGCTGAAAATTGTAAAAAAAATTAAAATAAAAAAGGTAAAACAAATCTTCACAATCCACGTACGTTTGCGACTATAGAGAGAGAGAGAGAGAGAGAGAGTCTCAGTGTTCGAATTCTGCAATTCTAATCTTGCAGCAACTCAGGTGCTCTTGATTCTGTTTCTTTTGATCCTTTGTGTTTTACTTACGTTATTGTTGTTCTTCTTTGGAGTTTTGATTCTTCGAAAGAAATCGTCGGCGTTTATGAGATTTAGTTTGCTATTTTCTTCGTCGAAGAACGCGAATGAGAAACGTGTTGTTTGTCTTTCTGTGATTTATTGGGAATAATGCTAATCGAAAAGGAAAAAAGGAACGAGTTATGATCTAGTTTTCCTTTCGGTTTTACATTGTTCTCGTTGATGCAACGATTGTTCCTTTTTCCTTTTTTTTTTAATTTGGTTTCTAAATCATTCCACAATCTAACAGGGAATTCAGGTGATTAGTATCTTGATAATATAGAAATAAAGCAATAAATAGAAAAGGAAAAGATTATTGGAAATGCAGCAGAGAATGAGACAACAGCAACAGCAGGCTCTACTGATGCAACAAGCATTGCTACAACAACAGCAGCAGCAACAGATGTACCATCCTGGAGTAATTGCTGCCGCCATGTCTCAAGTGATTTTCTAATTCTATTATCAGTTTTTCCTTTTCGTTATGTCAATAGTTTGTTTTCATTACTTTTTATTGTAATTCTTTTGGGTTGGAAAAAGTTTTGATTTTTTTTTCCTTTTGAAAATCTCAGTTCACTCAGTGGAATTTTATTGTCGATTGAAAGTTAATATCCAGCTTTCAAGTTTATTAAGTCCTTATGTTACTTTTGAATGTTGAAAATAGAAGAAAGGGAAAATCAAAAGCGACAGAAGATAATCCTATGATTGAAGGCAAACATACTAGTAACTGCAGAGAATGAAAGTGGCGATGAGGAAGAATTAGAATGATTTCTAATTCAAAAGATGCATTATGTTGTTACTGCTTTTTTGTCCTTCTAATTCAAAAGATTCATTTTGTTTATTACTGCTTTTTTGTGTCTAGATTGCAATTTTCTTTTGGTCTTCTCGTTGAAATTCTTTTTGATTAATTTTTCATTGTTTTGGGACTCTTATATATTACCCTTTCTTTTGTTCATGTTCTGATTCTATTTTCTGCAGATGGAGCCGATTCCTAGTGGAAATCTGCCTCCTGGTTTTGATTCAACTACGTGCCGTAGTGTGTAAGAACAATTTCATTTGTTTCCTTATTTTGTTTCTTTCTGGAGTTTTCATTCATGTTTATACTTCGAATGTATCTGTACAACATAGTTTTCTTTCTGCTGATGGAAGTCTGGCTTCTAACAAAGATGAAAAAGTTCCATTTAGTGTTGCATACCTCATTTTTCTCATATATGTTTGGATTCATTTTTTCACACACGGATGATCTAATAACTTGATAAATTTTAGCTATGTAGGAAATATTCATGTAAATGTCACTGAGAAACTCCTTGCTGAAGTTTTCCAGACTGCTGGTCCTGTGGCTGGATGCAAGTTGATCAGAAAGGATAAGGTTTGATTAGGACACTACCAAAGTGTTGTTGTCTTCCATCTTTCAGTTTTCTTATTTGTTTTCATGAATAAATGCTGTTTTATTGGGTTTCTGTCTGTCTTCATTGCCATGTGATGTTTAAATCCTCTGAGAGAGATGTCTATGTAACTTCTTGTTAATCATATTATTGGTCTAATAAAAGACCTTGTGCAGGACAGCGATTCTAAGACTGATTATAATGTATAATTTGAAAATGACCTGTCTTAGAGATCCAATTGTAAATTCCTTTTTTTGCATTATGATGTTTATTCAATGTGATTCTCTTTTCTTCTCTCTCTGATGGAAAGTGCATATTTTTCTTCTGGAAATCACTATCTATTCAATTAATAGGTTTTGGCTAAGAAAGGTTTTGGCTAAGAAAACCTTGTGCAGGTTTTAATTTCAATCTGTGCTTAATTTCTTTTCACTAACGGTTTTAACGAACTCAATTTGAGGCTAATGTCATTCTATTCGTATTCAATAAGGAATCAACTTTTCTTAAATATCACTTCTATAAATATATGATATTGATGTCTGAATCATGCAATTTCCCGATCATAGGTGAAACCGTTGGTCAACCACCCTGTTTCTAGAAACTAGTGCATACCAAAACAGAGAAACTTCAGTTATGCAGTTGCAAATATGATTCAACATATCCATACCAAACTATTTACTATTATGCACTTGTTTGATGATTGATCTTTTCTCTATAATTGCAGTCGTCATATGGTTTTGTGGATTACCACGATCGGTCATCAGCAGCTCTTGCAATAATGACACTGCATGGTCGACAACTGTGAGTATTCATACCATTTTGAATTAAAACTCTTTATTCTAGGGTCATCTCTATCATAATTAACTTTCCTGAGTTACAAAGTTTTGAAGAAGAAGAAAACTTAATGTCAATTTTTGTGCTGCTTGTCTTATTAACCCTCATTTCATTCGATTTTTTATTTTATTTTTGTGGAAGAGTTTCTCACAGCTGATTTCAGTCACTTGAACCCAGTGTTACCAATACAATATTCTTTGGGGAATTGTGCGTCTGTTGTTAAATAACATAATCCACTAAGCTTCAAATGCAACTCTACATGTGTGTGCATGTGTGTCAGTTTTCTTGGTGTTTATTAATGTATGGATTTCCTTCCATTAATTCTCTATGGACATACTTTCCAGTTACGGTCAGGCACTTAAGGTTAACTGGGCATATGCGAACAACCAAAGGGAAGACACATCAGGTTACTTCTAGCTCTTTTTTCGCTTGTTTATTTGATTTTGGTTTGTATGATTTTGCATTCCTTCTAATAAAATACCTTCTTTTGTGCATTTCTCTGACTGTTCATTGACTTAATCCTCTCTTCCTTTTAGGGCATTTCCATATATTTGTTGGTGATTTGAGTCCAGAGGTTACAGATGCAACTTTATTCGCCTGTTTCTCTGTCTATCCTAGTTGCTCGTAAGTTCCTCCGTACATACTCCTCCTTTTGCTGTGTTAAGAAATCAATCTGTATCTCATGATATCTGCATCTTATGTAGAAGAAGCACCTAGTAATGCAAATAATTTTGCAATGCGTTTAGCGGAAAGGGATGATGTTTGTTTGGTTGTATGGAAGACCAAAATAAGTTGGAAAGTGGAGTGCTTTGTTTGTCTTCCTTATATCTTATGCTCCCTCTTTTGGTATTTTGACACTTCTTGTTATTATTGTCTAGTTCACTAGAAGCTTGTCTTTCTCTTTGCCATTCTTTTCTTTTTTTTTTTCCTTTATAAAGTTCCCAATATTTTCTTGTGATTCATCATTCTCAGAGATGCAAGGGTCATGTGGGATCACAAAACTGGTCGCTCAAAAGGATATGGCTTTGTTTCTTTCCGCAATCAACAGGTCTTTTTAGAAATCATTCTTGTTTTCTTCTTCCATGCAATACCTGATGATTGACAAGTTAGGTTTTAGGAAACAGAATATGAGCTGGTAATGTTTTGGATCCGTCCTTTCTAGAATTATGTATTTAGGATGCACAAATAGGAGTTCACTCACAGTTAGGTGCTTAAAACTAAAGATTTTTGACATCCTCTGCCAAGAGGCCTTGTTGTATTCTTTTCATCATTCTTTCCATAAACTGATTTAAGTACTTCATGATATTTGTGTTGCAGGAAGCACAGAGTGCTATCAATGACTTAACTGGTTAGACATTGAAAGCTTCTACTGTCTAGTGATTGGTTCTATCGGTATGGATTCTCTTGGTAAAATGTTTGATCTGTGTTAAAAATCCCAATTATAGGTAAATGGCTCGGGAACAGGCAAATAAGGTGCAACTGGGCAACTAAAGGTTCAGGATCAAATGAAGACAAGCTAAGTACTGACAACCAAAATGCAGTTGTACTCACTAGTGGATCTTCAGGTAGGATGAATCTTTATTTGGGCCATAATATACAATCCCTGGTGGAGTGGGACATGGGTATCTTTAGTGGACACATATTCTGCACCAGGTCCAGGCAAAAACTTCCACAACGATTTAAGAGATTGATTGAGGGTTGTAAGCGTCGTTATACAAACATGGTACCATTTTCAAGTCGAGTGGACTAGTTATCTGATGATTGAGTTTTCTGGTTCAATCGGGAGCTGTGTGTATTAGATTTCAGAGTTGGAACCAGATTAATCTAATAGGAGACACCATTAATGATTTTCTAATATCTTTGGTCTGTTGAGGAATTGAGTTTATTTTGTATATGGACTTCTGATTCATTTAAGGAAACTGGACTTCAACTAAAAGTCAGTCTCCTGAAAGTATGCATATATATGTAAATATGTATGTATGCATGGATTTCTTGGGTGTTCGTTCCTTCGTCTAAAGCAGTCGTATAAGATCAAAAGCCCAGTTACAATGCAATATTAGACTTCAGTCTTTTTACTTATTTCAAGCTCCAAGTTCTAGTTGTGTTAAATCATTGTCTGGCCTATTACTAAGGTGCATATATATTTTGCATGAGCTGGGCAGTATTGTTGATGTTGATGGATATTTTGTTGTGCAGAAGGAGGTCAGGAAATTGCTAATGAGGATGCTCCTGAAAACAACCCTGCATACACCACTGTCTATGTTGGCAATCTTTCCCATGAGGTAATGGAAGGATGGAAATTATATGCATCAACTGTGCCTGAGGCACTGATTTCTATATTGTTAAAAGTTTTCTGATTGCATTCTGTTCTCAAGGTAAACTTTTCTGGAGACTGTATAAGTTTAACTATCAGTTTGCTGGGGTGTAACGCTTAACTGACTATTTGTTGTGGATAGATAAGGAGGTGCTATCTCAAATATGACAAAAATTTTCACTGCCTGTGATGACAGATTGGTTGTTTTGAAAGTTAAGCTATACTATAATAATACCTTCTATATAGCGTCTAGGTAAAATTATACTGTGATCACCCCTGAATAGAAAACATGATGCATATTCAAGTCCAATGTAATAATAGCTTTGTTATTGTCTGCTCCACTTTAGTTATCCAATTTTTTCCATAATCAATGCAAGTTGTTTGTTGTGCACTTCCTTATACCTCCACATTCAGATGTTTGTTTCATCACTAAAATGAGAGACCACGCCAATTCTGTCCTTTTTCTTGACAATTTGGTTTGCCCATCAGGTAACTCAAGCTGAGCTTCACTGTCTCTTTCATGCTCTTGGGACTGGGGTGATTGAGGAGGTGCGCATCCAGAGAGATAAGGGCTTTGGATTTGTTAGATACAATAGCCATGAAGAAGCATCCTCTGCAATTCAGATAGCCAATGGGAAAATAGTACATGGAAAGCCCATGAAGGTCAGACATCTTTTTGCCTTTCTCATAACATTCTAATCTGTATATTCCTAATAGTGAGAATAATCAGAATTTCATGCACTATCTTTTTGTCACTATAATGCTGTTATTGGATTTTGGTGCCAGTTCATACATCTAATGCTTGATCTTGCATGAAAAACATCTCATTTTGCTGTTAACATAAGCAATTTAGTTTTTCTACACGTTGCTTCCTATTATGCAAACCAATTTCTTGCCAACATGTCGCATATGTTCATGTATTTTTTGTAGTGCTCATGGGGTAGCAAGCCAACTCCTCCAGGAACAGCTTCAAATCCATTACCACCTCCAGCTCAACCATACCAGATCCTGCAGTCTTCTGGCATGAACCAGGGCTACTCTGCAGCTGATTTATTGGCTTATCAACGACAACTTGCATTAAGCCAGGCTGCTGCATCTGGCCTTTCTGGTCAAGCTCTTGCTCAGCTTACTGGACAACATGGTTCCATGGGATTGAGCTCTGCTGGTTCCCAAACACTGTACGAAGGATATCCAAATAGTTCTTCAGGTCACCATCTCATGTATTACCGTTGATGGAAGGGCCTTTTAACATAATTTTGTTTTCTTCTGGATACCCTGGCAACTTTTCCTTGTCCTGGGAGTTATTACCTTCTTTTATCCTCCTTTTTTAGTTTGTTTTCTGCTATTTATCCCCTCCATTCCTCGAGTTGTGAGTTCAACTTCGATTTAAGTAAGTTTTGGTGTATGCTGTATTATGTCTGTGATAAAGAGTTGCATGCCATTTCTGCTGTCTAGTCAAGTTAAATGATGTCTGCTTCAAATATGTCCTCTAATTCAATTGTTGTAAAGGATTCGTGATTTGCTTCAGGAATTTATCTACTGGGTGTTTGTTGTTAGAAAGCTTTCAGGAAGGGTAAGTGTAAATTGCGTCACTTTGAAAAGTGAAAATTAATCCTAAGTAGATGTAATGCAATTTTCAAGCTTACATATCATATTACGTGTGTATGCCCTATGTGCATAAGACTATGTAGATGGTACCCCCATTGACTAACTAATTGCAATCACTTCCAGCATATGTTTTCGTTTTCCTTTTAGATAAAAAGATACATATAATTGCTAAATTAAGTGTATATAAAATTTGTAAAATTTGTATATTAAATACAGGCTTCCTCAATTTTAGAATTATAGTTTGAATTTAAAAAGTGAATTAAGTAATTAATTTTTCAATTTTTTTAATTTTAGCCTGAAATTATTGGGATTGAAATTCTTAAATCAAGTTCTGCAAGACAACAATGACATTCTGCAAAGCTAGTGCAAGGTGATAAGATGACAACGATACAGTTCTAATAATTTGAATGAAATCTCAATTTGTCACTCTAGGCCTTTTTTTTTGTGTAAGAATGAACTGATTTAGGATTTTTAATTTTAACAATTTAGTCCCCTAAAAAAAAATTAACAATTTAGGTTGAGTTTGATATAGGAATTTTAATTAAAAAATGACGTAATTTAGTTAAACTTAATTATGTTTGATGTGTCTAAGTGTTTAAGATTTTTGTCTAATATGACAAGCTACGTTAGTAACGTTACCAGAAATATTAATTTCAGATTAGAACTGAAAAAAATTGAAAATTTGAGTATTTAATTACTATTTTTAAAATTTTGATTATAAATGTAAAATGGAGTAAAATTTGTGATTTCTTAATAATTAACTCTTAAATAACTTATTTAACCACTCAATTCCATCCTGAACAATTTTATCAACTAGATTAATTTTAAAAAAAATTCTAAAATGTGTGGTTTGCTCCATTACATAAAACTTGGAGACTCTTTTTAAGATTCAAAATAATGACTTGGTACAGAGAAGACTATTAAGGAATTTTCCT
>JANIJH010000003.1:58048227-58061826 GCA_024520975.1 Erythroxylum areolatum
AAATTTTATCTTTTAACAAATATCTTATCTTTAAACAAAAATTTCAATTTTAACTTTGAATCAATATTTCCAACATCTTCTCCTTGGAATCAAATGCTGATAAGGACTTCCTACAATCCTATATTAAGTGTTACCAACCGCCAAAACTGTTTCTTTCATCTGGAAGTAGCACATCCTGACACTAATGGAAAGATTTTTAGTATATTTCTTTCAATTGTCCAAATGATACAGACCTTTACAGAAAATAAAATATTGATGTCTTCAAGTGTGTTTCAGAATCTGTCTGCTACCATGTCATATAACTAGAAATGTGAAGTCAAATCTAAGAACTTGTCTATCCATTTTCTTGGCATGCTCAATCATCTTCTTCCTCTTTTTGCTGAGATGGGCAATGACAAAATTGGCATCTTTTAGGATTTCGACCTTCAAGTGCCAAGAACCTTGTGGCCTTATCTAGATTCTCTGTACAGGTTCGAAAGTTAAAAAGACTTTTTGTACATGGGCTGTGCTAATCATGGAATCATGAATTCCTCATAGTTCTCGTGATAGATACCCTGGTTAATCAAGTATAACTTCGGCCCTTTATTGACTCGTTGTGGAGCTTCTTGTTCTTTCATGAGAGTATGGCAAAGAAGATTTACTCTGCAAAAAAGTTGACGGAGAAGGTCTTAAGTTCATCTGGTAAAAAGGATATAAAGCAAGGATATATGTCAAAGTTCAAGGATCAACATTCTTCCATGATGTGTCCTTTCAGCATATCTTGCCCAAAGTCTGCATAAAGCTTTTTTCTTTTGGTTCTCTTGTGCAATTTATGGCAATTTGCTTTGAAAATTCAAGATCTTTTTGGTTTCGACTACTGCATTTGTCAACTTACTAGCTGTACGGAAACTTGGCTATCATTTGCAGAGCGATTTGAACTTCCTGTCGACAATGAGTGAGTTAAAGATTTGTCAGCTAAAGCTCTCAATCTGTTGAGTTCTGGCAAGATAACCTTGCCAAGGTCTGGTCTGTCTTTGCGCCTTAACTCTGCACACTTGAGTGCCAACTCTGCAAAGCACTTGGCTTCTTCCATTGGCCAATCAGGCACTTTTGGATCCAGCATATCGGCTATCCTGTCCTTTTCAATGGCCCTTTCAACGAAGTGAGTCAATCCCATTGGTGGCTTCCCTGTTAGTATTTGAAGAAAAATGATCCCCAAAGAGTATATGTCAGACTTGATTCCAAGCATTCCTGTCTGCTGGTACTCTGGATCTATGTAGCAGAAAGTGCCAGCAGCTGACGTCATCCGATATTGTGTCACACTGTCAGCAACAGATGGTGGGACTAGCCTAGCCAAGCCCACATCACTGATCTTGCTCACATAGTTTCGGTCGAGCAAAATGTTTGCAGGTTTTAGATCCCGGTGCACAAGTGGCTCTGGTTTAGTTTGGTGAAGAAAAAGCAAACCAGTTCCGATTTCAGCTGCAATTCTGAACCTCATTTGCCAAGATAGAGGTGGAGTATTACCACGTCGGAATAGACGATCTTCCAAACTTCCATTAGCCATGTATTCATATACTAAACATCCATACTCCGGACAAGCTCCCAGGAGGAGAACCATGTTTGGGTGTCTAATGCAACTTAGCACCTCAACCTACAAAGCAATCAACAAACTAATAAGTCAAGAAGCATATGTATAGTTTCCTGATAATGTTATGAAGAGGTTGAATGTGGGGTCATAGCTGGTTGCATATGACATAGACCTAAAGAATTCTTTAGTACATATCCTAATTTTGATAGGGATACATATTTTAGACTTTTGATCCTTGTGAGCTATTTACTTTCTTTCTTCTCATGGTTCTTCTCTAAAGTCTTGTCCATGACGAGGAACAAACGGATAAACCCACATAGTGTAGCTTTTGAATGTCCACCCATTTCATTTTCAACCTTGAAAATCATTCTAAGAACTGAAGTATCAGAAACTTGTTCGACTGATACTTATTTTCAAAAGTCACATACCTCTTGCTGAAATTGGGACCTTCCCTGTTGAGCATCAGGACGCAAAGCCTTGATTGCCACTGGAGTATGCTCAAGATAACACTTGTAGACAGGTCCATAACCCCCTTCCCCGATCTTGAGGGAGTCCGAAAAATATTCTGTTGCAGCTTCGATATCCTCAATTGCATACTTCCGGTACCTGACATCTGAACTTGCCAAAGCATCAAGTGCCTTTCTCTTCTCTTCTGCTTCTTTCAGTGCTTTCATTTCAGCATTGATTCTTTTTTGTGCTTCCAGTTCTGCAAGTCTCTGAGCTGCTTCAGCTGCTTCAATGGCTGCTCTGGACTTGGCTTTCTCCTTCTCTACAATTGCCATAGCAGTTTCCTCAGCTAGTCTTGCCTCTTCCAATCTTCGCTCCTCTTCCATTTTCCATACTTGTAGCTCCTTTGCCTAAATGCAGATGGTCTAAGAAAACTGATTGAGATCTCAAAAGTGTAAAGAAGATGCATTTTACCATACCTTCTGTTTTGCTGTAAGTGCTTCCTTGCAGGCTGTGCTGTACATTTCCATGGTTTGCTTGAGCTCCAGTTTTAGTCTCTTCATTTCAGCTTCCACATCATCCTGCATCTTTTTGTTTTCTTTTTGAGTTATAAGCATTAGGAATACATATCTAAATAAATGATGTGCAGATGCAGAATGTACTGAAATATTGCTTACTTTGGGAATGACAAGAGAATTTAACCAATATAAAAGATCATTACCAAGCTCAGTCTAACTGAATGCAACTTAGACACTATCTACTATTAACATTTTCTTAGTTTTAGCTCTCATTCCATTTTCTCTTGTGGTTCATACAGAACCACTCTTAAGTCGATATGTAATTCTTCATAACCATAATCCCTTCAGGATTTGAATGGAAGTGGATAAGCTCCTCGTCGTTCCTTGCTACTTATCCAAAAGATGGTTATAACCTTTTATTACCACATGTTTATTGGTTAATAATGATTAGGTGCATATCTACAAATATAGATGTTAAGAGGACCGGATGCTCTATAGTATCTGCAAATATTGTCCAGCTAATGGCTGCACATTCTCACCATTGTCTGTGATGCTGATGACAATCTATCACTTTCCATTGATAAGTCGGATGGAGAGGTGACATCCACGGATCTTCTTCCGTACTGAATTGTTTCAAAATTAGAGTCGAAGTCCATGTCTGAAAAGTTTGAATGTCTGGAGCCACGGCCACCACCACCACCACCACCACCACCATACCCTACTCCTGCTGTTTCTTGGTTGTCGTAGATTGACGGGAAAATCCGGTCAATACTAGGTCTGCCTGAGCTGACAAAGGAAATATCATTGTCTGGTGGTGCAGGCAGTTCACCATAGGACTTTCCGTTTGGACCTCTTCTAGTGAATGGCGACCTGTTTTTAGTCACACTGTCTTAAGTTAGTCCTCTCAGGCTCATTGATAAAGTAGTGTATAGCCAGTAGATTGCATCTTTCTTGTTCTAAATGTTTGCTAAAAGCAAAAGCAGGTTACATGTATGTAGTTCTATGGTATCAGATATTTACACATTGTAACCAATAGTTTCAACTATCAACAAATATGTCCCGAGTCTAAACTCTAGAGAGTAATACAGGTTTATGAACTTTTACCTGAAGAATTCAGTCTCTTCAGTTGATCTTTGTGGTTGCTCAGTAGGTGTCTTTGGCCCTACTGCAAGAACACATATCATCTTTACCATTTAGTCATTGATGTCATTGACACAAGCCACTTAGAAAATAAAAGAACAAGTAGGAAATGCAGATAAGGAAAAAGTTCATCTAACCTCTTCTATTTGGAGTCTGGGGAACAGGCACTTCCTTAGGAGCTGGTTTTGGGCTTGGTTGTTGTTGATTAGGAGGCTGGTTAATCAGTGGTGATACAGATGGTGCAGGACGTGAAGCAGATCTCATGGACTGAATCTTACCTTTGGATATTACATATACAGTACAAAAGTCTGGTGCCCCCTTTGATACTGTGCCAGGGATGTCTGTGGTCTTGAATCTACTGACATGAAACTTTGCATTGTTAAGTAATCTCGGATATCTTCATTGATTGATCCGTACAATGAGATGATGAAGTAGGAACCCGAGGGTGCTAAAATAAATTTTCCTATGTGTTGTGTGCTAACCATTGCATTTGATTTCACAGAATGAAAGCTTCTAAAGTATTCTTCCCTTGTTGGATTGTTTAATTATTTAATAATGGTTGGATTGAGTCTGCTGCAGTTGATCTGTCAAGAATCAAGAAAGGTACATACCTAAATAGGCCTGTTTTTGCAGAGGCACCAAGTAATAAGACCTCAATTGCTGCGTGGGTTACGTATTCGATTAATGCTCTTGCTACATCTGTGTCTTCCAGTACAATATCCTTGCATTGAATCTGATGCCAAAATATTTCAGAATAATTAGAGACTGCACTACCTACGTGCCCTTGACAACCACCACAATCAGCTAACATCTACTGAATGTGAAAGAAAATAATGTATTTGATAGTGTGCATGCTTCAATAATGAATTGGTGCAGATAAACTGGGAAGTTGCAGAGCGGGTGCTTTCCAGATCCAGTGAACGAAAATAAGAAAATTTGTATCTTGCCCACATACATCTTTTCGTGTGCAAAAGCAACGGAATGGAAGGAATAACTCCTTGGTCTGTGAATCAGGTTCCTTGCATACTAAAGCATTTAAGGCATTAGAATCAGCAACTTGGTTCATCCCTGCACAGAAACAACATATACAAATGCAAGTTGAGAGGTTTATGATCACAAACTCTATTAGGATGATCCAAGCAATAAATATTCTTCCTTTAGATACTAAAGGGGTAAAGAAAGTAGATAAGCATTATGATTCATTGAAAATGTGATAGATAGCATTATGATTCATTGAAAATGTGATAGATAAGGTCATTTTGTTCCATCTTCCATGCATGCATCCTTTTATTTTTTTTTGTGCATATGTAAACGTGCTTGATGTCTTCCATTGGTGAGGCTTACTTAGTGTGGCAATGGAAGGAGAGGCCGAGAGAGCTGGTTTGAGCTTAACATGGATGAGAATGATTGTCTGGCCTCTCTGCATAAGATGATCAGTAGCCCATTTCAGGGCATTTTGGCTGTTTTTATCTTTGTCTATTGCCACTGCCACCAATCCGTTTCCTCCTTCTCTTCTATCTGTTTGTGATCTTGGCATCCACATCTCTATACACCCTTGAACTTTTCCACAAAATCAAAACTTTTACAGATTGTTGTTTCTTTTGATACGGAAGCTGGTCATAGAATAGGGAAATGCATACTAGGAATGAAAGCTTGTCGCAAAATGGGACATGGGTATTCTTTTTTGGATCTCCCGGTCTCTCTCACAAGCACAAGAGAGAGGAAAGACACAAACTTTTTTGTTCTGCAATTTTTTCTAACTTGGTCCTTTTTGGTCTGAAGCAAGGAAGACTATGGTTACACCTCTCTGAATTAGCTTGTTTTTAGCATTTCTCTAACTTTATTTGATTGTTTCAAACTAGTGAGCCCCCATAAATCTCTCCACACAAACATCTCTTCCTCTCTTAGATAACGAGCTCCATACTTTACGGTCATTCAGGCATTTGACCCCCCAACTACTATGTGCATTAGCATTTTTGCCATCCCTATCTTCACTTTGGCCTATTTTTAGTTATCTTTATTTGGTTAGACAAGTAATTTTATTGTCTTTCTAAATTATCTAGAAAGTAATGTAATTCCAAAAGTTTATGAACATTATGACTTAGAAAATGACTTACCTTGAGAAAACAAGGATTGATAATTGGTTGGAAATTTTATTTAACCAGATGCAAACAGTTTCCATATAAGCCAAGAAGGAAATCGAGTTGAAATGCATTAGCATTGTGGTTTTACAAATTCACACGGTGTTACAAACATGGGTTCTCTGTTCTTTTCCTTCAGAAACCAGCTTCCATGAGCACAGCATAAATTACGAATACTTAAGTTGAAGATATTGCTCAAATAATGCTCCCAAGGCTCAGATTAATGTTGACAAACAAGTTTTCTCTTACTGTATATGGTTACAGTTGAATGTCTATACTCTATACTACTGATTGCTTCCCTTTAAGCATTATTAAGGTGTCTCTTCTGTACATGTTGGATGAAGGTCATAATCACACACTTCACAAGAGAAGGCCCAGAATCTGCCTTGCCTTTTGCAGTAGTCGCATATAAATGCTTTTGCCATGTCCAACTTTAGTACATGTTCATGCTTTACATCCTTAACCTGCTGGGGCAATGCATCACCTTCCTTTTTCAAGGCTGCTTTTATATCTGCAATCCTTGACTCTGTAAATGGGAAGGCCTTGGCACCATACAAAGATATCATGGCTTTTCCTTCCAAGGTTATGGTTTTCCCATCCTGTCCAATTATGACCAGGCCTGGTATTCCTTTAACGTCAAAAATCCTACAGAGGTCTTGGCGCGTTCTGTCCTCGTATGGAATTGCAAGCCATGGCATGGTACTTAGGTTGATGACAAATTCTTTGAGGTCCCGATCAGTAGAAATCAAAATAAGCTCAAAGCATTGATTAGTAGTAGTTATGAGCTCATTGTAAGCTTCTATAAGTTGGGTAGTGAAGGCACGACTAGGAGGGCACCAGTATGCACCAAAGTAAAGGCCAATTGTCTTACCAACGAGTTGTGATATTAATATCTGCAGTAAGTTCACAAAAAAATGTTACGTTTTTGCCCATATTCTAAATTACAACAGAGTAGATACCTTTTTAGCATCTCTATCTACTAGGTAATTTCGCCCTTCATGCATCAAAAGTTTTTCAATATTTCCTCCTTCACGCTTTGCTTCATCCATGATCTTTAGCTCCTCCCTTCTCTTCGTAGTGAAAGGAAAAGCTTCAGGGCCATAGTCTTCAATCAGCTTAATGAGATCCTCAGTTACCGGTATTCCATCCGAATTTAGTGAGATAAGTGATGGTATGTGGTCAATGCGACACATGTCACTTAATCGTTTATGTAAGACTGGATCAAATGGAACTGCAAGCCAAGGCATGCACTTGAAGTGGTCCTTGAAACCATTCTCATCACGATCAAAGGAGATGAAGATAATATCAACCCTTTTATCTTCGCTTAACAAACTGTTATAAAGCTGCAAAAGCTGGGGAAGAAAAGTTTTACATGGTCTACACCAGTTTGCGGAGAAGAAGAGGCAAATGATCTTCCCATCACAGGAAGACAATGGTACCTGCAGACAGATAGCTTAAATTGCTTTTGCAGTCTGAGTTTCAGTTTTGCGAAGTGCGAAGAATCGATATATGCATACGTACATATATAGATCAGCAACATATTATGGGAGATCATTGTTGTATAAGTTCTCAAACGAAGATTATATACCAAAGTTAAGAGTTAATGGATAATAAAACCACAGAACAAGTGAGAGTAAAATGAGTACCTGTCAAATAGAAGAGACATTTTTTGTAAAAATCAAAGGGAAAGGTTTCTTAGAGGAGTACCTGTCCTTCACCAGATAGAAGGAAATTAACTCCTTGAGATGCTAAGATTGTCACAAAGTTGCTGTTGTCAGTAATTTTGGCTTGAAACTCAGGCCCTGCCATTATCAGTGCAAACAAAAGCCGATATCCTCTCTTCTTTTATATTGTTCCCATTAGACTTCATGATCAAAAGAAACATACAGAAAAGTGTTATCTATAAAGAATCTAGTGATGCTCACATAAAGATTTATACTTGCTATTGGTTAGCTCAAGTTCCATAGACAATTTAAACCTTAACAATTTGACAACAAAATGGATTTTTTCTTTGTGAAGAGAAGAGAGAAGAAACTGATTGACTTTAAATTAAAATAAAAGCTCCATAATTGGTATATTTGCCTGATAATTTAATGGAAACTGATGGTTATGCTACAGCAATTCCTTGGTACTAGTGCAGCTACATCGCTGTTTCATCATTATACTAATCTGTCAACATTCTCAGTTGAGTCACAAAGCAAAGCAGAGGAATCCAAAAGCAAGTTCAAGATGGCTTCAAAGAAATGAGAGCCACCAGTGCATATATTCCGCCAATATCTCACTCTAAAAATGTCCAAAAGTATAGAAAAGATGATAAAATGATAGCAAAAAAAGAAGAGAAAGTTTCTTTAAGTGAAGGAAAAAGATTTTTTGTTTGGATTTTGTACCGTCATAAACTTTTGCCAAGATTCTTAAGCAACTCTCCAACTAGAAATGGTACATATCCCATCTTGCCCAGAAGGTGGTAGAGATGAATCAAATGCTAATAGTGTTCAGAATCACATTATTCTCCAAATGACAGGTTCCAGCAACCATCCTAGAAAATGAAAGAGAATTACGCATTTTGGTGACATTAGGTCGATTACGTAAGAAGGAATTGTCAATCAACTGGGTGTTTCAGTATAAAGTTATTTCCTTTTCACTGGTATCAGGAACCCAAACAACACGAGAATTTTTCTCACACTTACTTGTGCTTCTATTTTCTGGCTCCTATCTGTTCTACATATAATCATGTGTTAATTTTTAACCTTGCTATTACTCCCTCGTCTAAAATCATAACAAGGTTCTTAGATAAACCTGTCTTGCTGAACATATTACATATTGCAGTTTTAAGAAGCACATTAGGCAACTTGCCCAGAAGGTTGGACGAGCTTGAACAATCAACCAGCAAAAGAGTACTTCGAAACAGGAATATATTCCTGTAACCAATTGAAGCATCAGAACTTTATCTTTGAAAATTTTTATCAGTGGTTGGTTCCATGCATTCAAAGCATAAACATAAAATCTTTAAACTGGCATCAGCAACTTCATGAGATGAGAAAAAGCAAAACATTTTCATCTCAAAGCTGGAATTTCTACATAACCCGTTGGAGAATCTCTAATGAAATACGAATTACATACCATACCCAGCAATACACAACAAAAACTTGTTAACCCATAAACAAAGCTTCCATCTTTCCTATGGGAATGGCTTGCTAACACCAGTCCTCTCTTTCTCTGGCTATATATTCAGAAACCAATTAGAACAGGACAAAGCAAACATTTGCAAACCAAGTACAGCAAGTAGAACTACCTTAGTGTTTGTGAAGATCACGTCTGGTTGATGAAGTTGGATATGGAACGTAATATTCAAAGCTTAGAAGAGAAGGAGACGATAAAGATGATGCTTGATGGGACATTTAAAAGGAGGATAATGATAACAGAGAGCGTTGCACGAGATAAGGAATGCTTCCAAATTGTTACGTGCTGCGCTATCACATTTTGACAAAACTGACGTTAACCTCTCGGTTCCAATTTTCCAGGTATATTCCATTAGTTATGGACGTAAAGGTGCTCTCTTTCCAATCTCGGAGAGTTTATCCGGGACCTCCTCAATCGCAACTGGTCTGTTATTTATTGGTATGTGTATCGAGAGAGTAATAGATGCGCAGACTGACTTGCTTTTTAGGTTAGATCTATCGTTCCTGATATCATTTTTTTTTATGTTACACCTTTAGGGTGCCTTAATCTCCTCCTAGAGGATCAGTCGGGTCGTTGTTTCTCCCGACTTATTTAGCTTCTTGTGTACTCTTTCTCTTTATAAAAAAAACAATAATGACTTTGTCTTTTCCTCAGACATTTTTTTAATTTAATAAAACAATAATTCAAACCAAATAAATCAGTTCAACACTTTTCGCAAACTAAATCAAAAGTCTTTTTTGTGGCCCGATGGAAATAGCTAATAGCTTGATACTCCAATAGACCTGCGGTCTTCTGTTTTTTTATTCCTGATGAATTTGTGAGATCCTTAAATCTGTAAAGACGGAGAAAGGCAAAGAGGAGGAGGTCAGGTCTTCTAACTCAGGTACTCTGTATCTAGCCTGTATCAGAAGATCTGAGCCATCCATATTTATCCTCTGACATAAATTAGGTACAGAATACTTGGGCTAGAAAATATGAGGGCAAAAAAGAGGGCCGTAAGAGGGTTGGATAGCTTTATGCAGCCCTGTAATTATTGGTTCTTTCAAGTTCCTAACTGTGTAAGGTCAATTTAATTGATTTTATATATTTACTAACACACTCCTTTAAATGAAAACTTTTTGGTCTTGAAACTTGCACAGGTTCACTCTACCTTGTGCTAAATAATACGTAAGTGGTAGGATTTGAACTCACAACTACTTGATCATAAAGACTCTGATACTATATTAAGTTACCGTTTCATCACAATAGCTTAAATTGTTATGTGAGGTCAACTTAATTAATTTTATATATTCACTAACACTGTTGTGTGAGACCAACTTAATTAATTTTATATATTTACTATCATTATTATGCCATTCAACCACTTTTTCACTATTTGAAGAATTGTTCTCACTACTTTACAGTTACTTCATGTTCTTGGCATGTGTCATCACATTGTCATTCACTATTTGAAGAATTGTTCTCACTACTTTACAGTTACTTCATGTTCTTGGCATGTGTCATCACATTATCATTTCTTAAACAAATAAGTACCTTGGTGAGTCTTCAGTTACCCATCCAGAGGCATCTTTGTATATGATTCATTCAATTACACTTATAATGCAATCACACTGCTCCATGATCTAAGCTAAGCAATAACTAAAGTTATTATATAATAAATCTTATAAATTTATATACGCCAGAATTATTTGTTAAAATTAAGTGACTTCGCATATTCTCGCATTTAGCATGACTTAATTATAATAATTATCTTTCTGTCTCACATTTGAATCTTGCCCATCGACAAAAATTTATGTAAACATGCACTAACGCATGCCAACTCTTGCCTATACTCAAGATTTCATTGACATTTCTCATTTCATCTTTGCTAGTCATAGGTCTTCCCCTTGTCTCATCATCAATATGCTATCTTTATGTCAATTCATGTACTAAGCATCACTCAAGACTCCCTAATATTTGCACAATTTTACCATTTAAACTTAAAGATCTAATAGTAGTCATATAGAAGACACATCACATGCCACGTTGACACATTGACACACAAATAACATTGTGCATATTATAATGCCATATGAATACGCCACATCATTATGATGCTGATGTATTGTTATATCAATTGAGATCATAACTTATAATTTTAATGATAACAAAGCATGTTACTAATAATATTTTTATTTTTAGTAATATTAGTATTTTAAATTTATTAAAGATTCTAGAAAATGTGAGAGATCAAGTATGATGAAAACGTAAAATGATCAAAGGATCAAATCAACAAAGTGGAGTATCAAATACAATTCAAGAGAGTTTTAAGGCAACTCAATTCAAGTGAATCAAAATACAAAAAAGAAGAATGAAGTAATTTCATATATAGCAAATTATTATAATATTTTTATAACCTTAGATTGGTTTGTTCAATAAATTAGGGAGTCATTTTTATTATAAGATCATTTCCATTTAGAGCATAATGTATCTTTTTTTCATAACCAAGAGAGAGTTTATTCTAAGCTCTTTAGAAAACAATTTTTTATCTTAAAACAATATTCACAAAAGTTTTTAAATGATTTGAGTTAATTTTTTCAATGAAATTGTATTTAAAATCTTTAAAAGAACTTTAATAGATATTATTTATTATTATAAATAGTTAGACTTGTTCAAAACACTATACATTGGTTACATGTTCACAGATTGAATGTAATTTTATTTAATTAGCTGAACGATTTTATTTAGCTAGTTGAAGATATGGTGCATTTTAGACAAAATGGAAGTTAAATGTGTTGGTGTTGTTCCAAAACTTGGAACATCTCTGTCTTTCTTTAGTTTGTGTCCCACATTGAAAGAATAAGAGAGTTTCACCTATTTTATATAGTAGAATTTTTTGTGAGACTTTGAATCAAGTCTCTTCACACATCACTCGGCCCGACTTGGCTGAGGTGAGACGTGACATGGCATGACGTCGTCGCACATGTGACATTTGACTTTTTTGGACCCAATTGTTTAATTCATATGGTTTTAACATTACCTAAAATCTCTAAAGATCCCCACTTTTATTACACAATAACGTTTATTCCTTAATTCCCATCGTTATTGTTATACCCAAACGTCCATCGTTATTGTTATCATACTTTATTATACCCAAAAGTTCATTTTTTCCAGTATATATTCACTGTCAATTGATGGTTTTGTTTTTTCTACAAACACGTATAACTCCTAACACACATGCATCTTCTTCCTATCTCATCCCTTCTTTGTTTTTCTGTTATTATTACTTCTCAGAGACAGTTCCTACTCTACCTTTTGGAGTGCACCACAGCTGGGGGAGAAGGCATTAACCCTAGGATCGGATCTTGTTGTCCTGCTGCACCGTAAAAGGGAAATTTTCAACTTAAGATAGTGATTTTCATGACGTCTTAAATTCAGATAAGTTGTTCCAATTTTAGTTTTGGGCTATTTCATTATTTCAATAACAATCGAAGTCAGAAAGATTGTGTTCATGCTATTGTTTGTTGGAAATTGTTACTTTTTTTTGTTGTGTGTTAATTTCCATATAAGTTGGAATAATGTGATGTTGCGTGTTTATTTTGGTATAAGTTAGAATATTGTTCTATTCTTTTTGCTGCATGTTTTGTAATATCTTTTATTCTTACTGATGTTTCTAGATTCATTATGTCGTCTATAAATGATACTAATATGTCCTTTCTGTTCCTTACATAGGCTCTACCCCTGTCTCCATAGTCTAGAGGATTATAACTGACCTAACTAGATTAGAGCCTCCAGATGGGAGAAATTTCAAACGATAGTTTGAGAAAATTATGTTTTGCTTTCAGTAATACGAAATTGATTATGTATTATTTCAAGATATTTTTAATGACAATACCGACTCTAAGACAACCAAGGATAACTGTACCGTTAGGGGAGTGTTACTTAACCATATGATAAACCCTTTATTTGATATCTATTGTAAGTAAAAAACTGTTAAGGAAATTTGCGATGCCTTAGAAGTTAAATATGTGATTGATGACGCCGGTACAAAGAAATATACAATTGCTAGGTGGTTAAAGTTTATTGTTGTTGATGATAAGCCCATTATGAATCAATTGCATGAGTATGAAAATCTAGTTGTCGAAATCCTTGTTGAGGGTATGAAAATGTGTGAAATTTTTCAAGCTAATGCCTTTATTGAGAAATTACCTGCCTTATGGAATGATTATAAAAACTAGTTGAGACAAAAGAAGAAAGACATAAATTGATAGGGCATATAAAGATTGAAGATGCCAACCGTATATAAGACAATACCAAATCATCCACACCTGCTCCTATTGTTAAGGCTAATGTTATTGAACATAAAAATGTAGGTAACTTCAATAAGAATGGTGGACATAACAAGTCTTTCAATAACAGAAAGCATGGTCAGTTTACACATAAAAGGATTGATGGTACCATGGACTTTGTCAAGACGAATAGGTAGAAAATGAGCAGATTTGGTAAACTTATCCACAATTACCCATACCATATCATGCTTCCTTGGAGTAAGAGGAAGTCCAGTGACAAAGTCCATGGTAATGTTATCCCATTTCCATTGAGGAATAGGAATAGGATTTAACAA
>JANIJH010000003.1:58064014-58076216 GCA_024520975.1 Erythroxylum areolatum
GCCTAAGATGGTCTCACCTTGATTTGTTTTATTTATTACTGAATTAAAATTGATATTGATGAATGTGTACTGAATTGATGTAGGCTAAATTAGGCTGAGTTGTCTTCACCAAAGTTGTAGCTTATTCTCTTAGCTTTAATTTGGTATAAAGTTTGTAATTTTTAAATATCTGAGCTGAAAAGTTCCGTTTTGGAACAAGTTGTATTTAAGCTCGGTGTATTATGATGTATGTTTTCTCCGAATTACTACTGTTTTGATCTATTGAGATTACATGATCAATGGTTTCGTATGTTTTGGTTTTGTTTCAGTTCTGTATGCTTGTATGTTATGTTGTCTGTGTGGCGCCTCCGTATCCTCCCAGGGGGTATTAGGGCGTCACACCAACGAGGTAACCAGAAGAATTTTAGTAAGCCTCAAGCTAATATGGCCGAAGTTGGTGGTGACAAGGAGATCATTACTAATGTGGTGTCCAAATTAAACCTTGCTGGAAATTAGGTTAAGTGGATCGTTGACATGGGAGCCACACGACACATTTGCACCAACAAGGACCTGTTCAATGAGTTGAATGATGCTGCTGATGGTGAATTCGTGTACATGGTCAACTCCAACAAAATTCTTATCCAAGGAGTTGGGAAGGTCACTTTCAAACTCACTTCTGGAAATGTTTTAGTAGAAAATGTTTTATTTGCTTCTGATGTTTGTAGAAACTTGATTTCTAGTGCATTAGTTAACAAAGCTAGTGTTAAGCTTACCTTTGATTCTGATAAGCTAGTTCTTGCTAAGAATGGGAACTTTGTAGGTAAATGGTTTTGTAATGGGGGCTTATTGGCACTTGATATTGAAGTGAATGCATCTACTTCTTCTGCATATATTGTTGAGTCTCTAGACTTATGACACTCTAAACTCGGGCATGTAAATGTGAGGTCAATTAAGAGGATGCAAAGCTTAAACTTGTTGCCTAATCAGATCACTAATGAAATGGAAAAATATCAAATTTATGTTGAGGCTAAACACTATAAGAAACCCTTTAAGTCTGTAATTGAGAGAGTCACAATTGTTGAACTTGGTGCACACAGATTTGGTGAGTAAAGGAGACATGAGATATTATATTACTTTTGTGGATGATTGTTTTCGATTTACTAAAGTTTACTTATTGAAAAATAAAAGTGATGCAAAGGAAGTGTTTATGAAATATAAAGCTGAGGTTGAAAATCAGTTAGAAAGGAAAATTAAGAGATTCAGGTCTGATCAAGGTGATGAGTATAATACTGATTTTTTTGTTGATTATTATAGAAAAGTTGGGATTATTCATGAGCTTTTGGCCCCTTATACACCTAATCAAAATGGAATAGCTGAGAGGAAAATCAAAAAATTAAGGCCATGATGAATGCAATGTTGATGTCCTCGGGTTTACCTGATTTTATGTAGGGGAAGATATTCTTTCAACTTGTTATGATCTAAACAGAGTCGCTCATAAGAAACTAGATCAAACATCTTATGAAATTTGAAAAGGTTATCCATCTTACCTATATTTTTTGAAAATGTGGGGGTATTTTGCTAAGGTTGCTCTATTTAAACTTAAGAGGAAGAAAATTGAGCCTAGGACTATTCATTCAATTTTTGTGGGATATGCATCTAATAATGTTGCCTATAGATTTATGGTTAAGGAAGACAGATCTAGCACTTATAGACCAATTATGGAATTAAGAGATTTAGTGTTTTTTTAGGACATATTTCCTATGAAAGTGAGTATTCAAGTGTTATGCCCAAAAAGTTCTAAAAAGACCTGGGCTATCCTATTCGCACGTATACAAGTTAGTTATAGTTGATAACCAAAGGTCATCTCCCACAGAGGTGAAATTGGTCAACTTAAATTAAGTTTGAATTAAAAACAAAATAAAAACAATGTAGTCCTAAACATTCTATCCCGATTATTGAGTGAAAGCTTTTAAGGAAATTATGAAATTAAATTGAAAAGCAAACAAAATCAGTTAGGAGCAAAGACAAATAGATTAATCGAAGTGAAAAAACTCTTAAAAATTAATTTCACTAATTTAATATCCTATGCAAGATTAAAGGAAAATGATTAGATTGTTGTCTTACTAAAATTAATAGTTGGGTTCTAAATTGATTCAAATAATGACCTAGTCTAACTTTCGTATTCAACAAGTTATTATCTGAAATAATTATAAAAACCTAACTAATAATTACCACTTAAGTTAATATATTTCTAGTTCTTAACCTAAATGTCCATAGTTTCTTGATTTGTATTAAACTTCATCTCTTGTATCTTTATTTAATACTAAAATGACGCAAAGTTTGTTCATTCTATTACATTCATTCAGTTCAGAAATCACAACAATAAATAAGACAAAAGATTCGTAACCCAATCATTCATATTCAACTAAATAGCTACATTAATTCTCAAGAAAAGAGATCAGTCTATCACAAATATCATAACATTCATCATCATTAAACACTTTAATCACATATTATTGTCAACAAAAGTATTAAAGCAATAATAAAATAGTGAATACCGAATAGACTATTAAAAGAAAACAAATAACATTCGATTAAACTAATAAGAGTATAATTTAGTTAATAACAGACAGTAAAATGAAAGAAAAAAAGCTACAAATGAGGAACAGAATAGGCAAACAAATCATTGGATGAAGAGTTGTGGAGATCTCCAGTGCCTCTCAAGCTTCCAGCTGTGGCTCTCACCTTCTACTTCAGCTTCTCCCCTAGATGAATGTTCACTCAGGTTGAATGGGATTCAGCTCTAGCTCTTGCTTTCGACCTCTCCCAAGCTTCCACCTCTCTATTGTTTTGCTCTTCTTCCCATCTCATTTTGTTTCCTTTCTCTATTTCTCTCTTCTCTCTCTATCTCACTGTTCCTCTTGAATGAGTCTATAGTGTCTAAAAATGAAAGATGTGTTTGTAGGATTTTTGTATTCAGCTTTTGGCCCACTTTTTCTACATCCTTCCTCTTCTATTTATAAGTTGACTTTAGGTTTATGGTTGTAGGGTTGTTGCATCATCAACCTGAATGTGTCAAACTTAAAGTTAGTGTCAAAGAATTTGCACAAGGTGACTAGTTAAGTCATCTCCTAACTAGTCACGCATGGTGGTGACATACTAAATCACCACGCCACTGTTAAGGTGGTGACAAGTGTCACTACTTTTCTTTTCTCTTTTTTAAAATTTTTTAATTTTTCTTTTCATGCAAATTTATTTGACATTCCTTTCAACCTATATGCAAAATTCATAAAATAATCCAATTAACATTCATGTAATATTCACACTATTTCCACTCAATTTATCTCACATTTGGAAACAAAAGGATTTGTAATCAAAATCAAGATATGAAAGCAATTAAAAACAATAGAAACTAGACACAATAGCAAGCTCCTAAAAAACTGTCCCTAATTCTTCTACCAATGATGAGATAGAGGAAAAGAAAATTGTTAAACTAAGGAGAAGCAAAAGAACTAGAATACCCATCAGTTTTGGTTTTAACTTTATTACTTCATTTGTGTTGAAAAACTTGAGGAGATAAATGACATTTTTTTAGTGACTTATATTATTGAGGAAGATCTCAAAACTTATGAGGAAGCAATAAGATCTATGGATGCTACCTTTTGGAAAGAATTCATAAACAGTGAGTTAGAGTCAATCATATCTCAAAACTTATGAGGAAGCAATAAGATCTATGGATGCTACCTTTTGGAAAGAATTCATAAATAGTGAGTTAGAGTCAATCATGCCTAATAAAACTTGAGTTTTAGTTGATATACCTCAAGGGTGTGAGCCTTTAAAATGTGAGTGGATTTTCAAAAAGAAATTGAAACCTAAAGGAACCATTAAGAGGTTTAAGCCAAGACTTGTGATAAAGGCTTTCAACAAAAGGAAGGAATGGAGTTTTTTTATACTTACTCTCTTATTACTAAAATTGCATCTATAAGGATGTTGTTTGCTATTGCCTCGATATTTAAGCTTTATGTGCACAAAATAGATGTTAAGACAGCTTTTTTGAATGGTGATCTTCATGAAAAAATTTATATGGTCCTGCCCGAAGAGTTTAGACTACCTGGTTAAGAACCAAAAGTGTGTAAGTTGGTTAAGTCTTTGTATGGACTTAAACAAGCTCCTAAACAGTGGCATGAGAAATTTGAAAGTGAGATTTCCAAACATGGTTTCACCTCTTGTGATGTTGATTCTTGCATTTATGTGAAATCTGAGGTCAATAGTTGTATGATTATAACTCTTTATGTGGATGATATGTTTTTTTTGTACTAGCTTATCTGTCATTAATACTATCAAGAGTCTATTAAAGTGTTCCTTTGATATGAAAGATCTTGGACCTGTGGATTTTATTTTGGGAGTCAAAGTTGATAGGATTGACTATGATTTTAGGTTGAATCAAACTCATTATGTTGAATATTTTTTGAAGAAGTTTGGTTACTATAATGTTGAACCAGTCAAGACTCTCAATGATGATAGTGTTGCTTTAAAGAAAAATCTTAGTGACAATGTAAACCAAGTTGAGTATGCCAAAATTTCTTGGTAGTGTGATGTTCTTGATAAATTATTCTTGTCTTGATATTGTATAATGTGTGAGTAGACTTATTAGGTATACTCATATTCCTAGTCAAGAACATTAGAATGCATTCATTCATTTATTGATATATTTGAAAGGTATTATGTATTATGGATTGTGTTTTAGTAGTTATCCTCCTGTATTGGAGGGGTATTCTAATGTTGACTGGTTTCGGAGAGTGATGATATACACTCTACCAGCAGTTATATTTTTACCTTAGTAGGAGCTGTTGTGTCTTGGAAATCATCCAATAAAACATGTATTACGAGATCAACAATGGAGGCTAAGTTTATAGCTTTGGAACTAGCAGGACGGGAAGCTGAATAGTTAAGGAATCTCTTAGCAGATATCCCACTTTGGGAAAAAACCAATTCCTTCTGTGTTCTTTCATTGTGATTGCAATTTGCCATTCATATTGTCAGGAACAAGGCATATAATGACAAAAGTAGACATATCATATTAAGAAATAAAATTATTTGTACTTTAATTAGATATGGTGTAATCTCTCTAGACTATATCAAGTCAAAGAGAAACTTAGCAGATTCATTTACAAAATTTTTGAGTAAGAAACTAGTTTCTGAACATGCTAAAGGGATAGGGTTGGGCCCAATTGTGTAGTAACCTTGTGATGGACCCTCGTCTTGAGAAACCAAGTTCAATGAGTCAAATGAACTTATGCGATGACTACTTACTTGTACTTTATTTATGGAATAATACTAAGATATATTCAGTTGTAGAATTGAGTCCCTAACATAAGTTTACTGCGATTGATGAGGTTGAATTGTTTAATCCTTAATAACTTCCATAGCCCAAATGTTGGTAGTGTGAGCAGTACATACTTGATGGACTCACTTACGTGATTGTGAGAGGCTAGTCACCCTCCTATGAGAGTATTTGGGCTATTTCTCTAAAACAATCATAAGACCATGGCATTTTGGCCCAAGTGGGGGATTATTGGTATTGTTATAATTCTTGGAACATCTCTTTTTTCTTTAGTTTGTGTCCCACATTGAAAGAGTAAGGGAGTTTCACCTAGTTTATATACTAGAATGTTTTGTGAGACTTTTAATCAAGTCTCTTGAGGAGGGTATGGATACGATAAGCACATAAGTGCACGTGTCGCCTGGTCCGGCTCAATTGCGGCAAGACATGGCGTGGCGTGGCATCGTCGCGCATATGACAATTAACATTTTAGGACCCGCTCGTTTAATTCATATGGTTTTAATGTTACCTAAAATCTCTAAAGATCCCCACTTTTATTACAAAATAACGTTTATTCCTTAATTCCCATCGTTATTAACATACCCAAACATCCATCATCATTATTAGTATACTTTATTTTACATAAACATCCATCATCGTTATTATTATACTTTATTATACCCAAACATTCATCACTGTTATTAATATACCCAAACGTTCATTTTTTTTAGTATACATTCACTGTCGACGGATGGTTTTGTTTTTTCTATAAACACACATAGCTCTTAATACACACACATCTTCTTCCCATCTCATCTCTTCTTTATCCTTTTGTTGTTATTACTTCTTGGAGATAGTTTCTACTCCGCCCTTTAGAGTGCACCAAAGTTGGTGAAGAAGGCGTTAATTCTAGAGTCGAATCTCATTGTCTTGTTGCACCATAGAGGGAGAATTTCCAACTTAAGGTAGTGATTTTCACGACGCTTTGAATTCAGATAAATTGTTCCAATTTTAATTTTAGGCTATTTCATTATTTCAATAACAAATTGTCTAGATATGGGATAACTGAATCTTAAGCAAAGGGACATTAGAGCTTTAGCTAACCTATTATAATGACTAACTTCTATACTTAACAACCATTTAAAATAGTTTTGGGTATAATCATACCATAATTAATTATATAAGTCCTTTGGCAAGTTAGAGAGTCGTGGAAAACCTAAAGAGATTAATGAGAGCATTTAAGTGCATACGTTCTTTACATAACATTTATTAAGTTACAGTTTATTGATGTGAATAAGAAATGCAGTTCTTAAGTTCTAAGTATTGCGATACAAATTTAATAAGCAATTGAAGTTGTAAAGGGTTCCTCTTCACTTATGACGAGATGATTACAAAGATTCCTCTTTATACCTAAAAAAGAAGATCTTATATTAAAGGTTCCTCTTTACCCATTAAAGCAAGAAAATCATGGATTTTAAAATGGAACTTAAGAAGTGGATGTAGGTCATAGGTTATTTAGCTGAATCAATATAAATCAGGTTTGTTCCTTTTCTTTTGCCCTCTTTTATTATTAATGTGACTATT
This sequence comes from Erythroxylum areolatum, assembly GCA_024520975.1. Lineage (NCBI taxonomy): Eukaryota > Viridiplantae > Streptophyta > Magnoliopsida > Malpighiales > Erythroxylaceae > Erythroxylum > Erythroxylum areolatum. The sequence goes on from JANIJH010000003.1 coordinate 58,070,901, forward strand.
TTTTATTATCTTATATGAATTTTCTATAACCATACATTAGTATATGCGATTCATTTATTAAGTTTTAAAAAGATCTAAGTACACATAAAAACACATAATTTTCCCCCTTTTTTGTATCTTATATAGATTAAAATTTGGTATAAAAGCAAGTCTCATTGATTTCATATAGATTTTTAACAAAATTTGAGTAAAAATTATTATTTCATGATTTTATCAAATTTTAATCAAAAGGACTAAGATGTTAATATTGTTTCACTTTTTAATGAAAATTATTACTTGTATTAGAGAAATGTGATGAAGTATTTTCTCATTGTCGAAGATTTTGAATTATGGAAAATTATATTGAGTAGGATATCACATGAGATTTTGAATGCTTTGAATAATGATGAGGTATCCTCTAGCTCCCGTTCTTGTGATGATGATGATAATGGAAAGCATATGCTCTATGGCTAAAAATGATGAGGTATCCTCTAACTCTCATTCTTGTGATGATGATATTAGCTTATCATATATGTTAAGTGATTAGAGGCATTGATTATAAAAGGAAAGAAGTCCCTTATAGATAAAAAGAGTCAAAAGCTCTTAGGTACATTTATGATTTAAAATGAGCAATTAAAATGTTAACTGCATGACTTTATAATTTCTAAGAGTGTGTTTGTTGCTAATAATAACGAACATGATTTGTTGTATAAGAATAAGACACAGAAGAAGAAGATCAATATCGTCAAAGAATTATTTTTTAAGTTCACTTTATGGAGTGAAAAAATAGAATACATGCTTAAAGCCTAAAAAAAGTCAACTAATAGGTATATTAGAAGTTACACTTATAGAAGTACATCATTCAAATGCTAAGATAACTTTTGTAAAGTAAAAACATGCACATATTGACCAGCCATTGCCTAAAGCATCACAAAACACATTTCATCCACTTACAGACTTAAAAGTTACAATGTTTATGCACAATTTTCCGTCTAAACTAAAGAGAATTTTTATGCATTAATATATGGTTCACATTTTAGACTTAGAGGGCATATTTTTTAATGAAAAATTAGGCCTAATTTGGCATACCAAAAGAGCTTGAAATAGTCAACACATTAATATGGTCTCTTTATCATCAAAATGACCCAAAACAAGCTTATAACTATCATAAGCCATCATACAATTAAAAGGCGTATGTTCGTAATAAATATAAGTCACAATCTCATGAAAAGAACATATCTTATGTTAATTTATTTTTTAGGCCTCATTATCACACAAGAAAAGTTTCATTCACCGAGTATATCTAAAAGCTCTACCATCACCACTATATCTAATAAAAGACCTAGAGCATATATGTTATATTCTTATATACCTCGATCACATCACACTAATTCTTATAATTCAGATCATATGTGATGTCATTTTTTGTGATTATAAGCATATAAGAAATTACTTTTGAAATAATACTTATTAAGTAAATCTAAAAAGATATGGGTTGAAAAAGATTCAAGGTCTAACACCCAAGGACCTATGTTTGTATAAGTATATAGAAGATGTTAGTTATTTTTCTTATAGGTTAATATCAAGTGACATCATATGAATATTAACAATTGGTATCACATTTGCTTGTATCAAATAAAGAACAATACTAATATCTCTAATAATTAATTACAAAAGAAAAATCATAAGGAAACCTTTATATATCATATATACTTTTTAATATTGACAAGAGGGGGAAAGAATAGAACACGAATTACATATTGATTTATATAGGGATAGTTTATTTAATATCCTTTATTTTCTCAAATAAAATATGTATTTCATATTGATTTGACCTAGGAAGAGTTTATTTAATATTACTTATTTTCTCCAATATTACCAAATATTTTGCTATCATTAATAAATGAGATATTATTGGATCGAGCGAGGTTCTAACTCATAGTTTTAATAATAACAAATATGTTATTTCTAATATTTTTAACTTTGATAATAATGTTAGTTAATTAGTTAAAGATTCAAGAAAAAAGTGAAATATTAAGTTCAATAAAAGGATAAAATGATCTAATGATCAAAATAATTAAAGTGGAGCATTAAATATAATTTAAGAGAGCTTAAGCAACTCGAGTCAATTAGACCAAGAATTAAAAAGAATAACTAAGCTTCATGTATAACAAATTATTGTAATCTTTCTTATAACATTAAGTTGATCAACTTAAATAAATTAGACTTAATCATTACATAATCATTTACATTTAAAATATGAAAATATACTTTTTTATAATTTAAAAAAATTATTTTAAACTTTGAAGAAGAATTCTTAATCTTAAAACAACATTATATATGGGATTGTTAAAAATGATTATAGTTAAGTTTTTATAAGAGAAGTAATTAAAACCACACAACGTTATATTTGGATTGTTTATTGATAAGATGTCTTTTGAGATGACGGTTTATAACGAAAGAAGAGAGTTTCATATTACATCTTATTTTATCTTAAATAGTAAAAATAAAAAACTTTTGATTCGAAAGTTTTAGATGAAATGCAAAATAATAAATAACTTTACATTATTATGAATGTTTTCATCCTTTCTAAATAATATTTTTTAATACTATACCTATTTACATTCTGTTTTATTATAAATCATTCGCTACTTTACGATATCGTAAAGTATAGGTTGGAAATTGTATGATAATGGAGTTATGAATTACATAAAACATAGAGAGAATAGAGAGACAAAAAAATGTTTTAAGAAAGATTTATGAAAGTAACGTACGCAACGATCAAATCTCTTTGAACCAATCAAGTTCCTCATTGTTAAACTCGAGATCATCAGGAACTATGAAGATGGAGAGGGGACATTCATTAATTAATTAGTTTCAACCAGTGACCGAGAAAGAGAAATCATCATCGGTAGGAGCTCTGGAAGAATTCACCTCATGATCTCCTTCACTAGCATAAGAACTACTATAATCAGCATCGCTCTCTCTTTCCTTCAACTCCTCAATCTTCTCAATGGCGTCTCTCAGATCCCACCTCCTCTCCAAGTTCCATTCACAGCAACACATGCCAATCTTCAACAATTTCAACATCTCACCCTCTCCATTCCTAGGGCCCTTCATGTCCTTATCAAACACCTCTCCCGTCCACTCTTCTCTCACAACTGAGTTCACCCACGCCGCCAAATCTGCGTTAGCACCTCTTCCCTGCTTCAGATAGTTCGCTGGGAACTTACCTGTTAAGATTTCCAGTATCAGTATTCCAAGACTCCACACATCGGTCTTTCTTGTTGTGCGTTCTGCTTTAATGAACTCTGGAGACTTATAAGCAACCATGACTTGTTGAGCATGGTCTTTGTTTAGTACGGGTACAAGTGCGTAGTCTGTCAAGAGAGGTTCGAGCTTGTTGCCTAGGAGTACGTTGGAGGATTTGAGGTGGCCATGAGGCAGTGTTACGTTTGGAAACTCTTTGTATAAATAGGCCAGTCCCTTGGCTACTCCTTTTATGATCTTCACGCGAGTTGACCAGTCTAGTCCTTGCACTCCAGGAGCTCGCTTAGCTGAAATGGTGAAAGCCATATGGTAATGTTAGCCCAGTAATAAGTAACAAAAAAGACGTTGCTCGAAGCATATGATGAATCTGCTAATTACCATGCAGAAGTGTGGCCAAGCTGCCGTTCCTAACGAAGTCAGAAACCAAAAACTTCTCCTCTTTTCTATAGTAAAATGCCACAAGAGGAAGCAAGTTGGGGTGTGATAATCTTCCCAACTTTCTCATGTGCTCATAAAACTCCTCCTTTCCCACATGGTGCATGTGCCTGAACCTCTTCACAACCATGGCTTGACCGCTCTGAAGAACTGCCTTGTAAGACGACCCAAACGAGCCGCTGCCCAGAACTTCTGCAGAGGCCCTTAGTAGATCGTGCAGCTCAAATGTGTCTCTATCATTCCTAACAAAAAGAAGCTTTCCATTATCAGTTCGCTTGTTACGAGGCTCATTATGTTCTGGTGATTCGACCATCTTTTTGCCCACTCCTTGAACGGCGAAGTTCGTCTTCTGGGTTTTGGCCTCTTGGGCATCCTTTAAAATGGGCGTTCCAGGGTTACGCTTGCGAATAAATGTGAATAGAACAAGGCCTACCAAAACTGCGGCGCTTCCGACGAGTACGCCGATCACTATTATCTTTTTCTTGCTGGAGGTCTTGCATGGTGGCAGCGGGTACCCACATAAGCCTTCGTTCCCTGATCGATGCAAAAGAATTGTTGTATTAGTTAATTAATGGACAAACCATTTTTTAACTGGATCATGTAATTAATTAAGTGTAAGTGGGCTGTTAAGGAGTTCTTTTACTTAATTGAAGTTACATGTATGAATCGTTCTTACGTATGTAGCCATACATTTAAAATTTGAAGTCAGAATTTTGCCTCCTGCAAATGATCTACCCAATAAGAATTAGTCTAAATATGGATGACTTAAAAGTGTTTTCTCATAATTGGAATTTTCCTAAAACACCTCGTGAGCAACAAAAAAAAAAAAACTTGACTCGCTAGAAATGAATACTATCAAGGAAATATTATTTAGTTGTTTAATATATTAATTTTAATAAACTACGAATAATTTAATTTAATATTATACATTTAATTAATTAAAATTAATTATAGATAATTTAATTTTACTTAATAATTGTACTTATTTTTGTAATTAAATTATTATTAATAAATATAATTAAATTTAAAATATCTTTAAAATATATAATTTTCAAATAAATTTTTATTTAATAACTAAAATATATTTAAAATAAATATTAATTTATAAATAAAAAGTTAAATTTTAAATTATTTATTTTAGTAATATAAAATAATTTTATTAATAATTTTTTTATCAGAAACTGAAAATAAAAGGTGAAAATTGAAAATTGAAAATTGAAAATCAAAGTAGAACCAAACCGGAAAAATAAAAGTTAGAATTCTTCACTTATTCCGAGAAATGGAAACTCAATTATCAGTCTCATGTTTTATATTCATATCAGAATTCCCAAGCAGGAAAGTCTCATGATAAACAGGAATCTTAAAGAACAGGGTGTTACTGTATTTGAACTGATTGTGTAAATATTCACCGGTGAATGAACTAGATCCTATAACTATAAGATGGAAATTCATATGAACCTACCTAGGGAAAGGGAGAAGATGACCGTATTGATTTAAGAGCAGAACAGTTTGATAATAGCCTGCCTACCTGTAAAGGAACTTGCACTTTGATCTCTGAGGCTGCGAGGTATGGCACCATTCAACCTGTTACTAGCCACATTAAATTCCAAGAAACCATGATCAAAATCAGGA
>JANIJH010000003.1:58076316-58088025 GCA_024520975.1 Erythroxylum areolatum
GCTCACTCAGAATAATTTTTCAAACCCAATAACCACGTTAATCACAATCAAATTACATTAGGCCCATCTACCGGGAAATAATCATGAATGCATGTACAGATATTTCATGTGCACAAACTTCACTGTTGACCAATACCAGTATAAATGACAATGCCTAATCAGTCCTACTCACTCTCACCCCTGACCAAATTACTATTTTACCCTTCCCGTCGGGGGTGGGATGTTACAGAGATTGCTGATGCAGTGATTTTGAGAAGTGAACAAGTCTTAGAACCGATGGTGGAAAGCAAGGATAAAGCAGCAAGTAAGGAAAGATCTGATTCTGTCCCAGCTGCACAGCCTGTCCAGAATGAACCAAAAAATGTTGAAACTGAAAAATACACTCCACGTCTTCCATATAAGCCACCCATCCCATTCCCACAACGTTTTTAGAAGGCTCAGCTGGATAAACAATTTGGGAAATTTCTGGAAATCCTCAAGAAGCTATACATCAATATTCCCTTCACGGAAGCTCTCACACAAATGCCAACCTACTCAAAATTCTTGAAGGAAATATTGTCAAATAAGAGGAAGTTAGAGGAGTATGAAACAGTGGCATTAACGGAAGAGTCAAGTGCTATTTTACAGAATAAGCTGCCATCGAAGTTAAGGGATCTCGGAAGCTTCTCCATTCCTTGTCAAATCGAAAGCACAAACATCGGTAAGGTTTATGCGACCTTGGTGCAAGTGTAAGTCTCCTACCTCTTTCTATATGTCAAAAGCTTGATATAGGAGAACTTAAGCCTACTAAAATTTCCCTCCAACTAGCTGATAGGTTAATCAAATACCCTTAAGGTATTTTAGAAAATATACCTTTGAAAGTAGGGAATTTCTTTATCCTAGTAGATTTTTTTGTCTTGGAGATGGAAAAAGATACAAATATACCCATTATCTTAGGGAGACCTTTTGTTGCTACTACAGGAGCTATTATAGATGTCAAGAATGGGAGAATGACATTAAAAGTTGGGGAGGAAAAAGTTTAATTTAATTTAGGAAAGGCAATTAAGGAAAAAGATGAGGGAGATTCATGTCTTAGGGTTGATAGAGTTGATAAGGAGGTTAGAAGTCAATTTAGGAAGTCTAAACCTGATGATTTGGTAGAAAATTTTCTAGTGCATTCAATTTCAGTAGGAACACATCAGTCAGAAATTTCAGAGTTGCTGCAGACGCTAGCAGCACAACCTGTGCAGAGGAGCGCACAACCTATGCAGTCAGAACAGATCACTGCACCAGATTTGAAACAAGAAGAGCCGCCCACTGTTGAACTAAAGCCTCTACCCTCCAATCTTAGTTATGAATTTTTAGGACCCAATAGTACTTATCCAGTCATTGTTAATGCCAATTTGAGTAATGTGCAGATTGAAAAATTAATGAAGGTTTTGAGAGAGTATAGGAAAGCGATTGACTACCGAATTCCAGATTTGAAGGGAATAAGTCCAGCATTTTGTATGTTTCATATCAATTTGGAGGAAGATGCAAGGCCAGTTCGGGAACATCAAAGAAAGCTCAACCTAAATATGAAGGAGGTCGTGATGAAAGTAATGCGAATTATCTATCCGATTTTTGACAGTACATGGGTAAGCCTGGTCCATTGTGTCCCTAAAAAGGGAGGTATGACAGTGGTAAGAAATGACAATAATGAGCTGATTTCAACTAGAACTGTAACAAGTTAGCGTGTGTGTATAGATTATAGGAAATTAAATAAAGCCACACGTAAGGATCATTTCCCCTTACCCTTTATTGATTAAATGTTAGAGAGGCTAGCTAATCATGATTACTTTTGTTATCTGGATGGTTATTCTGGTTTCTTTCAAATTCCAATTCACCCTAATGATCAAGAAAAAACGACATTTACATGTCCTTATGGTACCTTTGCTTATCGAAGGATGCCTTTCGATCTGTGTAATGGCCCAGCTACCTTTCAAAGGTGCATGATGGCAATCTTTTCTGATTTTATTGAGAAAATTATGGAAGTCTTTATGGACGATTTTTTAGTATATGGGGTTTCATTTGATTCATGTTTATCTAACCTTGGCAAAGTTTTGAGCAGGTGTGAAGAAGTGGACCTTGTATTAAACTAAAAAAAAGTGTCATTTTATGGTGCAAGAAGGGATAGTACTTGGTCATCTTGTTTCTAATCGAGGGATTGAGGTAGACAAGGCTAAGATCGAAGTGATATCAAATTTTCCTCCACCTAACTCGGTTAAGGAAGTTAGAAGCTTTTTGGGGCATGCTGGATTTTATAGAAGATTTATCAAAGATTTTTATAAAAAAGCTAAACCTTTGACAAATCTATTGAATAATGATGTCCCTTTTGTGATTGATGATGCCTTTTTGAATTCTTTTTGCAGGTTAAAAGAAGCCTTAATTTCTGTTCCAATTCTTCAACCTCCGGATTGGTCTCTACCATTTGAAATTATGTGTGACGCCTCCGATTTTGCTATAGGAGCTGTGCTTGGGCAAAGGAAGGATAAAGTAGTTCATGCTATCTATTATGCGAGTAAAATGCTCAATGATGCACAATTGAATTACCGGACTACTGAAAAGGAACTCCTAGCTTTGGTGTTTGTGGTGGACAAGTTTAAGTCCTACATAGTTGGCTCCAAAGTAGTTGTCTATTCAGATCGTGTCGCTATTAGGTACCTACTTGCAAAGAAAGAAGCTAAACAAAGGCTAATAAGGTGGATACTTCTCCTTCAAGAATTTGATTTGGAGATAAAAGACAAGAAGGGGGCAGAGTACATGGTTGCAGATCATCTATCGAGGCTTTCAAACTCAACTCATCAATTGGATATAGATGATAATTTTTGTGATGAGAATTTGTTTTTTCTTGCAGGTACCCAGCGTACAAACTGTGCAGATTTGAATGAGTTATGTTATGTTGTCCAAGAACTAGCAGCAGTTATACCCTCCATTGTTCCTTGGTATGCAGACTTCGTGAATTACTTGTTCGCTGGAGTTACACCACCAGATTTGTCCTACCAGTAGAGGAAGAAAATTTTCTCATATTTGAAGTATTACATGTGGGAGGAACCATATTTATTCCGGAGATGCAATGATGGAATTATTAGGCGATGTTTGCCAAGCGAAGAAGTTGAAGAAGTTTTGATGAATTGCCATTCCTTGCCTTATGGAGGACATTTTAGTTCAGATGTCAAAAAACTGGAACCATTTCAAGGAAGCATGAGATGCCAATACAAGGAATTTTGGAAGTGGAGCTGTTTGACATATGGGGATTGGACTTCATGGGGCCTTTTCCACCTTCTTTTGGTAACAAGTTTATTTTGGTGGGAGTAGATTACATCTCGAAATGGGTAGAAGCTGTTGCTTGTCCAACTTGTGACACAAAAGAGGTTCTAAAATTCCTTAAGAAGAATATTTTCACAAGGTTTGGGACCCCGAGGGCCATATTAAGTGATCGAGGGACTAACTTTGTTAGTCGTTCCTTCAAGAATTTGCTGAAGAAATATGGGGTCTACCATAAGTAAGCGTTAGCTTACCATCCTCAAGCTAACGGTCAAGCTGAAATTTTTAACCGAGAGATCAAATCTATATTGGAGAAGACGGTCAATTCATCAAGGAAGGATTGGTCTTTGAGGCTTGATGATTCTCTGTGGGTATACAGGACGGCGTACAAGACCTCTATAGGGACAACTCCATATAGATTAGGTTTTAGTAAGTCTTGCCATCTTCCGATGGAGCTTGAACACAAAGCTTACTAGGCAATAAGGAAGCTGAATATGGATTTTAAAGAAGCAGATGCTAAAAGACTGTTGCAACTGAATGAGATGGAAGAGTTAAGGCATGACACTTATGAAAGTGCCAGAATCTACAAGGAACGAATTAAAAGATGGCATGATAAGAACCTTGTAAGGAGGGAATTCAAAGAAGGAGATTTGGTGCTACTCTTCAATTCAAGACTGAAAATATTTCGTGGAAAGTTAAAATCTCGATAATCGGGGCCATTCAAAGTGGTAAAGGTCTTTCCTTACAGAGCAATAGAGATAGAGGACCCAAAAACTGGAGTTTTCAAGGTCAATGGACAACGTTTAAAGCCATATATTACTGGAGCTCAAATCGAAAAAGGGACAGCTTACTCCCTTTCTAGTCCGAAGCTTTGAGAGAAGAATTCAAAGTCTAGCTACAGACTTTAAACAAGCGCTTATTGGGAGGCAACCCAATTTTCTTTCCTTTTCTTTTTGGTTCATTTATTTATTTTTAGTATAATACTTCCATTTTTCCAAACTCAAGTTAATAATTCTCAATGATTTTTCTTGAAGGAACAACAACTCGGGACTGTGGATGAATAGAGCATTTGGTTGGAAATGCACTCACCGTCACGGTCCAGGGAAGTTCTCATTAAACTTCCTTTTATTATTCTACATTAATGTTTAATTGATGAATGAGTGTGGTTTGGTTGAATTTGGTGTTTGATTTATATTGTGCATTGTGTTAAATTTTATGGATGAGAATTATTTGGCTTATTTGACATTGACGAAACTATCAACTTTGAGTTTGGGGGGGTGACTGAAATTTTTGTTTTGTTCTTCTTTTGCAATTCTTTTACATGCATTAGTATTTATTTATTCATTCATGGTATATATTCAAAAAAAATTCCTGCCTTATCCATGGATGAATAGGAATTGTTTTGAAGAGTAATTGAATCCACTTTTAGATTGGGTTATGGATTAGAAAGTTCCTGATTGGTACAAGAATATCTTAGGAATTTGCTTTTGATTATGTTCATTTAATTGGAGATCTTCCTAATTCTTGTTAGATGTTTAGAGAACTTAAAAGAAAATTCCTTAGCAATTTGTAACTTGTTGACATCTCACCAATCCTAGAATAAGCTTTCTAATCCTGTCAAGGCGAAATCATAGCATTTATTAAAGAAAGAAATGATTTAGGCACCGTTCTTTATTATCTAGCCTAAATGACTTTTAGCTTACTTACCTTTATTTCCCCTGGAACTCCTTTTGAGCCTTATACATTATCCTAATTTTTCTTGGTATCCTTAATTAAATCGCGCCTAGGACCTAAATTCCTTACCGTTTTTATGGTTTGATTATTTAAGATTTGTGATGTTTTGGAATGTGTATAATTTTGATGTAGAAAAAAACAAGAAAAAAGAAAAAAGAATCGCTTCCAAGAGTTGTTTGTTTGTTCACAACTATGAAGTGGAGAAATTTGAAGCCCAAAAATATGCAATGAAAAGAGTTTAGGGCAAGTTGTCCTAATTTGTGGAGGCTTGATGTTGTTTATATATGAACCAAGCCTATTTAAATGCACTTGGAGATGGGAGCTTGTAATCATTTGAGATATTTGGATGTCAATTTTATATTTCCTTATTTATTCAGAAAAAAGAAAAAAAGAAAAAAGAGAAAAAGAGAAAAAAAATACATTGAATTTATGCATGCTTTCTACATTTGCATGTTTTAAACAATCATTCCTCAATTTTTTTTATCCTTTATTTTCCCCTTCTTTGTTTCAAACCCACATTACACACCCAATAGTCTCATTACAATCTAGTAAGACCTATTGATCCTTCAATAATAAATGCTACATTAGTGGAGATAGGTTAGGATGTCTTGCCTATGGGATTGGTTAATTAATTATATCATCATTATGTATAAGATGCTTCGATTATAAGTTGTGGAACCTATTTTAGTTTTCTTTGCTTCTTGCAAGACGAGGGTTTTCCATAATTGATCAAAGGTTAAAAGAATATTGGCTTAAGTAATTTCTTAGTTTCTTGTACCATGAAGGTGGGAATGGTTTGAATGGAAAGGCTAAAAGTGAATTTGAGCGCTTGGATTTACGATTTTTACGATTCCTTGGATAAACAGCTTTGAAAACGTTTTCTCAATCTTTATTTTGCTTGGGGACAAGCAAAAGTTCAAGTATGGAGGCATTTGTTTAGTCCAATTCATATAGGTATTTAGGTCATATTTGCATTCATTTTGCATATTCATTCATTCATTTTAGTAGCATTTTTAGGTTAAATTATTTATTTTCAATGAGTTTATTATTTATTTTATTTTTCTGGTTTCTTCGTAGAAAGCACGAGTTTGGCTTCAAATTAGACCCAAAAATTTGCTCGCGGCACGTCCATGATTTTGCATGGCCTAAGTGAAATTAAAAGTGGAAGCAAGTATAGAGAAAACACATTGCAGGTGGATTAAAAGCAAGAAGCAAAAAAGACAGGCATAGAAGCAGGAAACGACACAAGTAGCAAAAGGTCCAAAGCGCAGTGGACTGGAGACGCTTTAGGACTTCAGAGTTATAACAACGTGCTAGGTTTTAATTGAAAAAAATGTTTAACGTGGGAGGTTTTTAACTGGGAGAATAAACACACTGGGGGGAGACAGGAGAAAGGGACTAGCAGCAACAAGTGGGAGGCACATCGCAACTCCAAGGCTTGACGCGAGGAGACCAAGGACGCTGGAAGACGTCGCACGCTGGGGGCCTGAACGCGCGACTAGACTTGACACATGCGGGGGAACGAGACGCAAAAGAGGGGGACACACGCAGCAACCAAGGACCTTGACGCACGCATGTAGGGGACGCATGAAGATGACACCACAGCTGAGACCGATTCAGACCTGGGTTTTTAAAGTTTTATGTCCAAGACTGACCTTAGTTCTTCGTTCCTTACTCCTCTAATGTTTATTATCCTTAATTTGATATTTATTTTGTTGAACATGAACATGATTGAGTAGGTTTCTTGTTAGGTTTCAAAGATGGGATGTAGTTTTCGAATTTCTACATTATTTGATTCTGGATTTTATTCAATAAAATTGATTCGTGTCTGTTGATTCTTGTTTTGAGTATTATTGTGCTTGTTATGTGTTAAGCCTCACATAATTTGTGTCGAAATTATAGGTTGAAAAACTGAAAGGTGAAAATCGGTAGTGAAAAACCAAAATTAAGAACTTATAGGTTTAAACCTAGACATAGGCAAAAATCTGTTAGAGGAATTACCAACTAGATTAAAATCTTAATAGGTTTTAGTTAATTTCATAAGCTACGATAGTCGAGATTGATTTTAACTACGATACTTCTTTGACATCTCGATAGAGAATCACAGATAATTTAGATCTAGTTTCCTTCAAAGTCTAAGGATCAAGATTATTGAATAAACCAGAAAAGAATAATTAGAAGTCGATCACGACACCAAATTTGAAACCTACCTTTTACATATCTGATTTATTCCTTACAGTCATAAATTGCTCTGTTATTCTGTTTATTTTAGGATTAGTTTTAGCAATTCGTTAATTGATTAATTTCTCAATAATCAACATTTAAGTGATCAGCCCAAATAATTGAATGGTTTTAGCTTAGTAATTGTTCAGTAACTCCCTATGGATCGATACTCTTACTTCCCTATTTACTTGCGTGACCCATACTTGCGAGGCCTTGGACACATATAGGACTTGGACACTTGAATTTTGGAAGCATTAAGTTTCTTGTAAACAAAGAGTAGGTTTCAAGCTTGCCAACCATTCAAGTTCCTGATCAAATTTGTGAGTCAAATGTAATGGGAAAAAAGGACAGGGATCCATTTCCTACAAAGTAGGCATGGAGAGCCAAACATCCTCTAGAGGTCATGCACTCAGATCTATGTTATGTTAAGGTTCCATCAAATAGAGGTAACAAATATTTTATTACATTTATTGATGATTATAGTAGGAAGGCAAGGGTTTAATTTTTGAAGCAAAAATCTAAGGCATGTGAAGTACTTAAGAATTTTGTAGCGTATGTTGACAAACAAAGTGGTTATTCTATCAAAACTTTGAGAACAGATAGAGGCACAGAGTATATTGTTTGTGATGATTTCTTAAGAAAGCATAGAATTCAGTATCAATTGACAGTAAGGTACACTCCTCAATAAAATGGAGTTGCAGAAAGGAAAAATAGAACTATTATGGATATGGTGAGAAGCATGTTATTTTGTAAGAAGTTACCTAAAAGTTTTTGAGTAGAGGCTGTGTCCTGTGCTGTCTATATATTGAATAGGTGTCCTGTTAAAAGTGTTTGAGATAAAACTCCATAAGAAGCATGAAGTGGACAAATCCTAATCTTAGTCATATGAGGGTGTTTGGTTGTAAAGCCTATTCACATGTGCCTGATGAGTTGAGAAAGAAGCTAGATCACAAGGCAGAAAAATGTATATTTATTGGCTACAGTATGGAAACAAAAGATTATAAGCTTTATAATCCAAAGACTTAAAAGATGATCATCAGTCGAGATATTACTTTTCAAGAAGATGGAGTATGGGATTGTTCAGAAAAAGAAAAGAACTCATCACCAGTACTAGTGCTAATAAACAATGATTTTGAAACAACTGGTCAAACTAGAGAGTCGTCTTCACCTCCAATTCCTAAAGAGTCAACTCATGTTGATCCTGAAGGGTCATCTCCTACTACTTCACTTGCACTTAGGCGCTCACAACGAGAACGTCATCCACCTACTTATTTGAAAGACTATCAAGTAGGTGATGATAATAATGATGATGAAGTTGTTGCCCATTATGCTTTCTTTGCAGATTGTGATCTAGTAATGTTCAAGGAAGCAGTGAATGATGGTCGTTGGATTAAAGCAATGGATGAAGAAATTCATGCTATTGAAAAAAATAAAACATAGGAGTTAACCACTTTGCCAAAAGAAAAGAAACCTATTGGTGAATGGGTGTACAAAACAAAGTATAAGCCCAGTCGAGAAGTGAAACGCTTTAAAGCAAGACTAGTTGCAAAAGGATATAAGCAAAAGTCAGGTATCGACTACTCTGAAGTTTTTGCAATTGTTGCCAGATTAGATACTGTACATTTAATCATTTCTCTTACTACTCAAAGCAATGGGAAGATTCATCAAATAGAAGTGAACTCAACCTTTTTGAATGGTATACTTGAAGAAGAAGTATACGTTGAGCAACCACCAGGATATGCAAAGCAAGGAGAAGAAGATAAGGTTTATTGACTAACGAAGGCATTGTACAGTCTTAAACAAGCACCGAGGGCATTGTATACTCGTATTGATACTTATTTCATTAAACATGGATTTCATAATTGTCCATATAAGCATACTTTGTATATCAAGATCAACAAGGAAGGAGACATCGTCATAGTCAGTCTCTATATAGATGATTTGATATTCACTAGTAATAATTCAAGATTGTTGTCGGAGTTCAAGAAAGATATGGTTGCTCATTTTGAGATGACAGATTTGGGATTAATGTCCTACTTTCTCAGTATCGAGGTAAAGCAAACAAATGAAGGCATATTCATTTCACAACAGAAATATGCAAAAGATATTTTAAAGAAATTCAAGACAGATGCGTGCAAACCAATTTTAACACTAGTTGAAGAGAGGCTAAAGCTTGTGAAAGACGGTAGTGGTGATTTGGTTTATGCAACAAATTTCAGAAGACTTATTGGAAGTTTGAGGTACTTAACTGCAATTAGATCAGATATTGTTTATGGAGTGGGCATCGTGAGCAGATTTATGGATTCATTACGACAATTTCATTAGCAAGCTGCTAAACGAATTTTGATATATATTAAAGGTACAATTGATGATGGCATATTTTATTCAAACAATAAAAATATACAACTAGTTGGATATACAAATAGCGATTGGGCCGGTGATGTTGAAAAAAGAAAAAGTACTTCAGGTTATGTTTTTTATTTAGGTTCTGGAGCATTTTCTTGGTCTTCTAAGAAACAACAAGTAGTTGCTCTTTCAACTACTGAAGCAGATTATATAGCTGCAGCAAATTGTGCTACTCGAGCAATTTGGCTACGAAGGATGCTTAGTGAATTGCAATAGCAATCAGATGGTCCCACAACAATCTACTGTGATAATAAATCAGTAATCGCTTTAACGAAGAATCCAATGTTCCATGGTCAAAGTAAGAACATTGACATTAAACATCATTACATTCGAGATTTGGTTAAAGACAAAGAGATTATTGTTGAGTATTGCACATCTGAAGATTAAATAGCAGATATTTTCACAAAGCCTTTGAAGACTGGGATATTTTACAAGTTGAAAAACATGCTCGGAATGACAACCAAGTTTAAAGGAGGAAGTTAAGAATTAAACTTAGTTTAATATTGGAAATCTCTAGACTATGATGAGTTGTAAAAGGGTGGCTTTGACTTGGTCAAAGTTTCAATTCAAATTGGCTTTCTATTCCTTTTGCTAGTTGGCAATTTTAAGTTGTTAACTATTGCCACCCAAGAGAACTGACTTAATCACTTATAAATATAGCCATTTGGCCATTGCATCCATATATATAATTAGAAGAAAAAGTTGAGTGAGGCATGTGCTAGTGAGCATACTAAAAGGTTTGGTTAGTTAGTTTCAACAAGCTAACTAATAACGGATTTTGGGTTTATTGAGTTTGTATTTGTAATATTTGTGTTTTTTTCTTTCAATAAAATAGTGAGTGTTTGTTTTGTTGTCAAAAATCCATTTTCAAGGTAATTATAATCAAAGTTAATTGCCAACAACTTACACTTCTTATCTTACCAATTCCGATTTTTAAAACATTGGTTTATTCAAAAGTAAACAATCTCATCTCCTTACTTCTATTATTGAAAAACAATGTCGTACTCAATTTCTATCATAACAATCTCTTTCATTCCAAAAACACCACAAGGCATTTAGGAAGTTTGAATATATGACATTTCATGTAAACATGATTAATAGAAATTGAATTATATTTGTAACAAACTAAAATTTTAAGTGTTTAGTATTATCTTTTTCTTGCTGGAGGTCTTGCATGGTGGCAGTGGGTACCCACACAAGTCTTCGTTCCCTGATTGATGCAGAAGAAGTGTTGTATTAGTAAATTAATTGACAAACCATTTTTTAATTAGATCATGTAATTAAAAGGACAACATGACTCGCAAGAAATGAATACTATGAAGGAAATGAATATTATTTAGTTATTTAATATATTAATTTTAATAAATGAATATTTTAATTTAATATTATACATTTAATTAATTAAAATTAATTATGAATAATTTTATTTATTTTGTCATTAAATTATTATTAATAAATATAATTAAATTTAAAATATCTTCAAAATATATAAATTTCAAATAAATTTTTATTTAATAACTAAAATATATTTAAAGTAAATATTAATTTATAAATAAAAAGTTAAATTTTAAATTATTTATTTTAGTAATATAAAATAATTTTATTAATAATTAGTTTTTTATTAGAAACTGAAAACAAAAAGTGAATTGAAAATTGAAAATCAAAGTGGAACCAAACAGGAAAAATAAAAGTTAGAATTCTTCACTTATTCGGAAAAATGGGAACTCAATTACCAGTCTCATGTTTTATATTCATATCAAGCGTGGAAGTCTCATGATAAACAGGAATCTTAAAGAACAGGGTGTTACTATATTTGAACTAATTGTGTAAATATTTACCAATAAATGAACTAGATCCTATAACTACAAGATGGAAATTCATATGAACCTACCTAGGCAAAGGTAGAAGCTAACCATATTGATTTAAGAGCAGAGAAGTTTGATAATAGCCTGCCTACCTGTAAAGGAACTTGCATTTTGGCCTATGAGGCTGCGAGGTATGGCACCATTCAACCTGTTACTAGCCACATTAAATTCCAAGAAACCATGATCAAAATCAGGA
>JANIJH010000003.1:58088125-58098328 GCA_024520975.1 Erythroxylum areolatum
AACTTGAATACGGTGCCGTCTTTGCACCTCACGCCCACCCATTTTGCAGTGTTATTACTGCAGGGAATAGGGTTCACCGTCACGTTCCAGCTGCTCAAAGACGAACTATCATCGTACAAAGACTTCCTGAAGTTAGTGAGAATCTCCGCCTCGGTTAGTCCCTGGGAAGTTGTCGCAAAATGGTATGTTGAAACGAAGAATATCATGAGAAACCAAGTAGCTACAGGTAGCTTCTCAGCCATGGAGATGTGGGGTTGATGAGCTGTAGCATATGACAATGAAGCGCAGAGAGAGGACGAGGAGTGGAATATGAGTTGTTGAAGGGAAGAGGGCTCGTGGGAGGCTAAGAAATGAGGGAAGCGTAAGCTAACAGACAAAATATCCGCGAGGGAGGGATTGGACAAGACATTGGTGAGCTGTTTTTGGAAGGGGCCGGCCTAGGAAGTTGGAAGTAGTAGTTGGTTCCTTATTGCTGCCGTTTCTCTCCTCATCAAGCATTCTTGTATCCAATGTAAGGTTTTACTTTATCGTGATCTTCATTAACCAAGATCTCGATTCGTTCGTTCCTCCGATTCTGTCAATGAGAAACAAGAAGGAACAATTGAATGTCGTTGTTAATGATAAGAGATTTTGCATTTATTTGTATGTTTGTGGCTAAAGAACAGCCTAGCCCTAATCAATGCAAACTCAAAGGCATGCAAATGTGAGTTTAGATCTTTTATTTAATATTATGGTGTCTTATTATGTCCAATAAATCTTAGCTATTTATTTATATAAATCCTGCGTAAGTTTCGCCTGAATCTCGCGTGAATCTTGCAAAATAATTGGTTAAAATTTCATGAGATCCAAATGCCTAGATCTTTGAGGAATTCAAAGATACGGAGAAGGTAGTGCTAAAGCACTAAAACTAAAGTGTCCAAGACATGTCACCTTACAAGAACGTAAGAACCAAGGAGAAAAGATAACACATGCTTGAATGGACACTAATTTATCATATAAATTTTTTCATTTTCTATAAATATAATAAAGTATTTCAAGACTTTTTGGTTCAATTTGAAGTAATTCTTTAGTAAAAGATGTCTACTCTTAAAATAGATGTAAAGTTATATTTTAGTTCGGTTTAAAAAGAGAGTTTATAATAGTTAAATTAATTATAAATCAATTTATTTTGCTGCTTTATATATTTTAACTCTTTTGATAAATCATATGTTAAATATAAAATTTTATTCAATTGTGTAATATTAACTGTAAATATAAAATATATTACTTAAATATTTTAATTACGTGATTAAACGACATCTTTTTTTTGTACAAGGAAAAGACTAAAACATGACTATTCTAACTAGCGCAAAACTTTGCGGTACACTACTCCAATCTTGTCCCTGTGGATGAAATCTAGGATTGGCATTGGAGGCTCCTGAGAAATATGAAGTCCGGTGCTTGCCATGCTTGCAAGGGCGACCAAGTTATCTACGCATTGGCTCCTTTCACGGTGCACGTGCTTGATTTGCACCTCCCAATTTCGTTGGAGTAATCCATGAATACCTGTCAACAAAAAATTATTTATATCAAACTCGGTAATGGGAGAGGAGAGAATGTTAATAACTTCTAAGGAGTTCACTTCTAATATGACCCGGCGATACCCAAGTGACCAAGTCAGCGTGAGACCCGAGTGAAATCCCCAGAGCTCGGTTGTTAATAGCGAGTTGCTATCAACATGTTGAAAAAACTCGCTGCACCACTGTCAGTGACAGTCCCGAATTAATCCTCCAATGGTAGCTATGTGCGTTGCTATTATTATTCTTCATTAGTTGCGTTAATGAAGCTTAATGTTTATTTTTAGTTCTCGTTAGTAAACTTAACTGAAACACTAATATCAGACTAAAATTGAAAAAATTAAAATTTAATCATTTAATTGTTCCTTTTTTAAGTTCGAACTATAATTGCAGAATTGATCAAAGATTGAGATTTTTTATAATTAACCCTTAATTATTTATAGATATAAAGAGAGAGATTGAAAACTTGTGCGTGGAGACGAAGGCAAGGAATGCACCTATCATACGAGGAGACATTTGGCTTTCTCTTGATGGAAATGCAAGGGTTTTGTAGTTTGTACAGCTTCAGTCTTGCTTGATTTTGTCCATGTATAATACTGTTTCTATAGTGAAGCTCTTCTTACTGTCTCTAAAACTCTTTAGTGTTCCTCATTATCTTTTTGTTTCTAGCATTCACCTATTATCGAAATTGCATATTCTATTCTTTCAATTCTTAAATGCTTTTCTTGTACCTCATTTCCAACTCTTACATTTGGTTCTTTATACTTTCTTCTAATCATTTCATACCTCGTGAGCTTATGCTTTTCGCCATCACCATTATCTCGCCTTGGATCGATGCTCTATTCTCTAATACCAAATTTTGCGGCCAAAATTCAATTCTTAATTCTTGGTTAAGGTTTGAAATTTGAAAGAAAAAACTTAGAGAGAGAGAGAGATGATCGAGCTCGGTTCAATAATTGTCCTTTACAATACAATGACTATAATACTGATAGTACCTGTTTAGAAAGGCTTATATCAGTAGAGCTTTTATCAATAGAACTTTTTTAAAAAGAGTTTTTCTAAAAAATCAGTTGATTGTTTAGTTATCATTTAAAAAAGAGCTTTTTAAAAAGAATTTCATACAATAAATTGTTTGACAATATAAAAATAAAAAGAACTTTAAATTTTAACTATATTTTATTTTGTAATAAAAATTATTTCTACATATAAATATTATTTAAAATATATTAAACAATATGCAAAGAACAATATATTAATTATTATATAATTTTAAACCATATGAAACATAAATGAAAATATTTCTAACCAAATCTTTTATATGGATTATAATATAAGTAAAACTAATATCAAAAATAAATATTAAAACATATAAAAAAGTCAAATAATATTATATAAATCTCAAAATAACCGTGAAAATGTATTTGTAAGTATTGCGGAAATTATGTGTAAAAATATAAAGGTAAAGGAAACTAAAAAATAGACTCATTAATTGATCTAAAAATCTACCTAAATAAGTACTTTTTTTTAAATTTGAACTTCTCAAAAAGTTGTATTTTAGCTTTTTAAAAAATTATTTATATTACAAAAAGTGATTTTGAATTTTACAGTCAAATATTCATTTCTCTTTAAAACAACTTTTACGATAGAAAAAAGTGTTTATTCACCCTCCAAAAGCTGAAACAAACAGGAACTAATCGCCACTTTGCTAATCACATGTGTAAGTTGATCAGCTTATTCCAATGTTTTAAAAATGAGGCCGTTTTGACCAATTTAATGATAAAAATTTTGAACAAGTTAACTTTTTGATTTAATTTAGCTTAATAATTTTTGTTGTAAAAAATTGACCGATTAATTTATCAATTATTCAGTCAATTTTTATAGGTGTAATCAATTTTTATAAACTAAAATAAAACGATTAATTTTTATTTAGTAGTTTCATTTTTCAATTAAAATTTATTTTTTTATAGATAACAATACTCTTCTTCATTTATTTTTAAAATTTTTCAATTTTATTCAATCTCTATCTAATTTTATGACGATTTAATAGTGATTAATTTTTTAAAACTTATATTTCTTATCTTACCGGTTCCAATTTATTCAAAAGTAAACAATGTAATCTCCTTACTTCTATTATTGAAAAACAATGTCGTACTCAATTTCTATCATAACAATCTCTTTCATTCCAAAAACATCACAAGGCATTCAGGAAGTTTGAATATATGGCATTTCATGTAAACATGATTAATAGAAATTGAACTATATTTATAACAAACTAAAATTTTTAGTTTATATCATTGTAATTTTGAATATTATGGTAACATTAGGTAAATTTTCAATTTTAAAATATAGTTTTACCTTTTAATTTTACAAATTTAGGTATTGATGATTTAATTTTATTTAAGCAAAATATTATGATCTAAAACTACCTTTTGATTTTATCTTATTAATTTTACTCATTTTACTGATTTAATATCGGCTTTAAAAATTATTTTTAATTGAAAATAAAACACTGTTAGCTAGTCGGCATTTCCTTGTAAAGCAATTAAGAAAATAACAGGTTCAGGTTAACAGGCTCACAAATTCATAGATGGTAAGAGGAAAATCCAAATCCCAGATGGAAACCAGAGATTGAAAAATACAAGAATAAACCTACATAGTAAACCTTGAGCAAACGGTGATTCATAGCAAGCATGCACTAGTTTCAATGCACAAAAACCAAAAAGCAAGGCTTGTTTTTGCCTTGATATGATCCATATTTCCTGCATGCAATGAGAAGTTAGGTCATCTTTATCCGCCATTTCAAGGATGCTTTCTCTGGGCTAACATATATTCCGGAGACCATGATGTTCGACCATCATTTACAACCAATGCCAAGCAAAACTTTGGTTGATTAACTGACTCATGATTGTTTCAAAAAAGCTAGGTATATTAGGATTTTCCATCTCCATTGCCGTGCTCAACATTCATCTGGCAATTCCTGTCCTACATTTGCAGTCGATAACCCCACATTTCTATCAGTAACCTCGCATATACCTTGAGATGACTCTTCTGCACTGCAATGACTAACGTTTTCTACAGATGTCTTGTCCTGTCCTGGAAGAGATTCTAGAGACAATGACGGATTACTTTGCTTTTCAGGTTCAGGTTCTGGAGATACTTCCTTTGATTCAGAGTTATGATCTACCGAGTTAAGGATCAGACCAGTTAAGGTTGATAAAACAGTTCTTTCACAAGTTTTTTTGACAATTCCAACACCTTCCTCAAACCCACCAATTTCATCTCCACAACAATTAATTTCAGTTTCAGCTTTTTCTTCATGTTCTTTGGAACAATTCTTTCGAACAGGTTCCACAGTACTTTCACAATGTTGTGAGAATCTATGACATTCCGTTACCAAATCAACTGGATTTTCACTTTGGAGGCATGAAGTTCTTACCGTTTCCTTACAATGTTCATCTGCATCACCATCTCTAAAAGTCTCAACGGAACTTTCTACCTTCTCTTCTATAATGCAGTTTGAACTTCCTCTAGCATCATTTCTCTTGGCACCACAATCATTAGGGCATACGTTATTTGGTAACTCAACATTTTGATTATATTGCATTTGATCAGCAGATAACTCATTCTTGTCAAAATTTGGCCTAATCAACTTTCTCCGTTTTTGCTGCACATTCAAGGCCTTATTGCACCCAGCAAGACAATCTCCAGCATCAGCATTATCAGCGTTCTTTCGCACTTTACCTCGTCGCTTAAAGTCCAGAAATGGTACACTTTCAGTTATCTGGACATCCTTCTCTTTATTGGCCAGAGTACCGCTTAGGTCCACATCTTGCGAGATCTTTGTCAGCTGAACCTTTGATAACTTGGAGTTCAAAGCTACCTGCTCTTTCTGATAAGAACTTTCATCATCATCAGACATTTCCATTGAAAACACAGACCTTCCAGCTATCTCCCATTCAGTGCGACTCTGATGTAGCAAAGCCATCACTTCATCAACTGATGAATTATTTCTATGCTCATGAATTTTGTTGTGGACACAGTTATCTTTTTTATGCGCTTGTGCAGGAAAAGATATACGACTGAACACACTTTTTCTCTTCTGGGATTTGGCACATATTGTCTTGTCATCCGCACTTGGACCCCAAGACACATTTTCATGGAAGCCTATGCCAAAACTTTGACTAGCTTTAAACCTAGGATCATTAATAGCATATGTTTCTCTCTGTTTACCCCTAAAAAGTCTCAGGTCACTTTTGTCTTGTAAGCTAGGAGGATATTTGCAGTAATGCAGAATGGAAGGTGATGCTTCAGAACTGAAGGAATAAGAAGAAACAGCCCCATTTAGACTTTGCATATCTTCATGATGTGGCAAAGATACTGAAGACAGAGAAGTACTTGAAGTAGAAAAATGTCCAAGGCCTTCATCATTGGCGGACTTTCTTGATACAATTCCCAAAGATACAGGCCCTGAGGAAGGCATGCTGGTCTTGTAAGATTGATCAGGATATGTTTCGAATGAAATGGGAGCACTACAATATCTGGTCACGTTTATCTGCCCTAGCTGTGAGGGAACAGATAGATTATCAAATGGATTATCAAATGAAGGGACCACTCGATTCTCAAGAGGGGATTCATCCATTGGATTGTACTGTCCAGGGGTTAATGAGTGTCCACAGTTAATATGAGGAACAGATGGCTCGTAAGGAAGAGCACCGGTAACAGGTGCACTGTCATGAGTTGTTGGACAGAACTGGTCAGAGATACGTGGCTTAACAAGAGCACTGGTAACGGGAGCAATCTCGTAGGTTTTTGGAAAATTTTGGTTAGAGCTAAGCGGCTCAACAGAATGATTGACTATAGCCAGTTGTTGGAGCTGATCATTGACCAAAGTGCATTTCGTAGAAAACATTGGTGAATCAGATTCTATCACGCTTTTTTCTACTCCAGTTCTAGTTCCATATCTCATTGTAAATTTCAAATCTTCAGCAACTTCTCCTTTCATAAATAAGGACTTAGACTGCTCAGAACAATTTCTTACATTAATTAACTCTTTCATAAACATAGACCCAGACTGCCCACAATAATTTGGTACATCACCTAATCTTGCCTCAATGACATCATAATTTCTCTTATCAGCAGCTAATCTAGCCTCAATGACAGCATAATTTTGTGTATCAACAGTTAATCTGGGTTCAATAAGGTCGACATTTCTTGTACTAGCAGCTAATCTGGGCTCAGTGACATCATAAGTTCTTAAATCACCATCCTCAATGACAACATAATTTCTAGTACCAGCAGCAAATCTGGTTTCAATGACATCGTAATTTCTTGTGTCAGAAGCTAATTTAGTCTCAACGGCATCATAATTTCTTTCACCATCTAACCTGGGTTCAATGACATCATATTTCCTTATATCAGCCTTTCTGGATTCCATGAAATCATAATTTCTTACATTAGTTAATCTGGGCTCAATAGCATCACCATGTTCATTACTTATTTCACCGCTTGTTGCACATGGGTCACAGTGAGTCAATCTTCCAAATGTACCCACAGGATTCCCAAAGTGCCCATCAGAGATATCTGTCTTACCTAAAGAGCCACTTCCTAAATTATCACCATCAAGTAATCTTCCACTACTGTAAATTGAATCTTGGGGGCTCCTAGTAAAGGTGAATGATCTCAAGTCGTGGCCATCATCATGTCTATCTTTATCACCATTCATGGGTCCGAAGAAACCATCAAAATCATTTTTAGGTTTACTATCTGAATAATGAATTGGTCTTCCGATGTTTTTAGTAGATTGTCTCTGAAAAGGCTCATTATTCAACTTTCTCGAACTAAATAGCAGTAGAAGTTTTCGTACCTATGCATTTTAAATCAAAATCAATCAAAGGTTGATACATTAAAACTTTCATTTTCTAGAAACCTGATATTGCTAGTGAATGCACAAACCTGTTTTTCAGATAATCCAAAGTAGAATTTCTTCTGCGTAAAATAATTGTTTCTGATTGCATCTCGAAACTCGTCCTCAGAAAGTGGTCTACAATCCCACATAACAGTATATTTTACCTACACAAGGTGGAAATGAGCAGATGAAATTTAATAGATAAACTTCACTTTTCTCACCAATCTAAGTAAAGGGATTGAACAAGCTCACTTACTTGCGCAGGGAACTTCTGTCCTGACGAACTGAAAGCACGAGGCACAATATTAATCTGACCATCAGAGGACGCTCTAAAGACACCATGGAGTTTCCTCTTTTCATATTCAAAGAGAAACAAGATCATTCCCTCTTTGACCTGTTCAACAAAATTGGCTTGCCCCATCGGAAGACCTAATAACTGACGTTTGAAACATTCTTTCTTGGTGGAACTGCTCGACATGAAAATTGCACCATATTCCGGAACTTGACCAGGACACCTATTCGGCTCTTTGTCGTGCTTCATCAAAGCTCTTAGAATCTCACGCTGCCTAATCCAGTTCTAATAAAATTAAATAACAGGCACAAACAGATTGGTTTAAGGTTCTTGGCACACAATCCATGAGTTACGATCATCAGCTATTGCAAAAGCATCACTGGATGTTCACATGAACTCAAAACGCAATAAGAATTGCAAAATAAAGATATTAGCACACGTAATCTATAAAAAGGTGACAGAAAGCTATTAATGCAGCTCTGGAGAAGCCAACAATCGGAATGCTAAAACTGAATAGATCAACAACAGCAGTAATAACCTTCAATCAGATAAATAAAACCAAAAAAAACCTAAAAGCAATTTAACATACGCATAAATCGATTCTTGAGCGTAAACTGAAAAACAATTAAAAACCATGACATTTAGGGTTCGAAATTACCGATTCGAATAAAGAAAATAAATAACAAGAATCGAACAGAATGAACAATAAAATAACAATAATCAAGAGAGAGAGAGAAATGCTGAGAGGTTTCTACCAGACTGGCTGCGAAGATTAAGGAGATAGTGGGCGGCAAAGCGAGAGTAGGTGTTTTTATAGCTTATTATGAAAAGAGAGTACAAGTTGATTTCTGCTTTTATGGAAGAAAATTATAAAACTATTAATTTAGTGGCTTTATTAATATTATAAATCGTGTAATTAAATTATTTTTGTTTATTTTGTAATAATAAAATATTTTAATATTTTTTAAGGCCTTTTGAATTTACTACTCATATCACTAATATGACAAAAAGGACATAAATTGAAATGATAAAATGATATCGTTTTATTTATAAAAATCAATTCAGATAATGCTGAGCTAGGATAAAAAATTGGACCCGAGGCTTAATCAATACGAATCTAATCTGTTGACTTCAGACCAAGTTAAGTTTGGGCTAAATTGTCATCCTTGTATCGAACCAATTTACATAATTAATTGAAGATTTCAAGTTTTTGTACATGCATATTGATGTATACAAAATAAATACAATAATTTTGTCAACCCTTTTAAGACAAATGTTCCTAAAAGACTTTGAGAAAATTAGAAGTGTACTGGTTTGGTCAGGTTTGGACCTTCTACAGATGAACCAAACTCAATCAAATTTAGAAACTCAATTAAGTTCGGATCAAATTCAATTAAATATGTTTTAAATTCTTAAAAATTAAAAACAAAGTTTCGAATTTCAAGGCACATAACTCAAGTCTAAATTCAACCTAAAATTTGAAATTTAAGGAAAAAAATAAATTTTGAGTCAAAGTCTAATTAATTTAAGTTAAATTAGTTAATTTCGAGTCGAACACAAATCTAATCATTTCTTAAAAAACTATACGAACCCATGAGATATACAAAGTAATTCCAATATTTAATGTATACATCATGATCTTTGGAAGTTATATTTGTATTAATGAATTAAAATCCAACTATATTTCTTCTATTGGAATTATACTAAAATTCAAATGCTTCCCATCTTAATCATAATATTTTACAAACTCAGCAATTTGAATCTCTCCTTCATTATGTTTTAAATTAATATTTTAAAACAACTGCAAATAAGGGAGATGTCAATTATAATATTCTAATTCAAAATTGATGAGTTATTATATGTGCTTAGGCTAAAAGTACATTTTGACAGGATAATGATAATATAGAGAAAACTTAATATTTTACAGCATTTAAATTGGGCTTCAACATTTTCAAAATATTTAAAACAAATTATAAGTGGATAGAATATTTAACACGGTTAATTCACCGTTGTTAAATGCCTTATCAATAATGACTAGATATTATTTTTATACTTTTAAATAAAAAGTAAGCTCATTGTCATATGACAAATGAGACCCGCTATCTTATCATTATCATATTTAGTAAGTCTTGTAATAAAGTGAAGTCTGAGGTTCACTATCTAAAATGTATAAATGTGGGTTACACTGCCACATGATCAATGTTATGAATACCATATCGGGTTTGGTACCGGATTGAGTTCTGAAACGGATCTATACCGGTACCGTTTCAGGAAATTTTTTAAATTTATAAAATAGTCCCTAAAATTTTTAAAAGTTACAAAATAGTCTATATTAGTATATTATACAATTGTACTGTATAATATCAATCATGTTTTCAAAAATCTTAATAATAAATAATAATGACAATTAATATGAAATAATAATAATTTTAAATATTTTACATATAAAT